>JACEGR010002672.1:0-122538 GCA_014170235.1 Listronotus bonariensis | reverse complement strand
AAGTTACATTATATGCTTTCCATATCATATTATTGTTAATGTATACTTTTAGAAAAAATTAAAGCGGCAGTATTTTGTTTTTCTAAAAACGAAGCTTGATACGAAAAAAAAACAGGAGACTAAAATGTTGCATTTTTATTAACTTGTTAAAAATAATATATTTAAACCTTATAATACCACAGTGGCGTATTTTTTCTCTCAACAATATTGGCTGGAGGGCCAACTGAGACGCCACTGAAGCAAATAATTTTAATCTAGGTAGAGCTTTACAAGCGCCTACATTTAATAGGTGTACCAAATTTTATTTAAATTAGCTGAACAGTTTTTAAGAAATTTAGAAAACACCAATTTCTTTCTGTAACTTCAATGCCCCCTATCTAAGAAATGAGGCAAGTTCGGACATACAAATTTTTATAAAAACTTTTTATATAAATAGACATTGGAATTTGTCAATTTATCAAAATCGAACAAAGGCACTTTTTTTTAATTCGGGGAGACCCCGCATAACCTAATATTAAATATTGCTTTTTTTTAATTGTAATTAAGTTACTATTAAAAGATGTGACTTTAATAGACATTGATTTTTTTAGAGTTGTGATATTTTGGGACTGATATAAATATTTAGTTCTACGTAATTTTTTGCATGTACCCCCTCTGGAATATTGTTCTCATATCTGGGGAATGGCGTTTCCCACAGGCTTCCCTCTCTTGCCCATCCTCGGGCTGTAGGGGATCTATCGCTTTTTTATAGGTGCTTCCACGGCTTCTTCTCCGACAAATTGTCCAGTATAATTCCCCACTTGCAGCTCCCAACAGAGAAACTCGTGCTGCCGCACGTATGTATCCCCATACGGTCTAACTGGACAGCCCCGAAACTCAGTTTGTCTGTTCTTATATCCCTAAAGTTTTTAGATTGTGGAACCTGCTGCCCGAGGAAGCCTTCCCTACCAAATTTTTAAGTATTCAAGTTACGTAGGGTCAGCTCGTATACCCCGGGACCAGGACCCAAGCGGTCCCATTCTTTCCAGGCGTGTACCTAACAAAAAGACCATCCAATAAAATTATGTTGTCGGAAAACCTTAGATATGAGAACAAAATTTAGAAAATAATAAATAAGTATCTTTTATTCTCCTTTTTAGTTTTTACCAAAGATTGAGAAAAGTTAAATAAAAAATTTTAGATGTCCTTCAGAGAAAAGTTGTTCACTTTATTAATTATTTGCTTACAGAAAAGCTTTTCCGTCTTGTCCATCGTCCTACTGTAAGAGATCTATTACTTTCTATTAAGCACATGTGTGTAATGTGTGTATGTGTCGAGAAGGTACCGGTGCTGCTTGACTGTTTTGGTAGCTCAGAGTGGATTTTAAAATAAGTGTTTTGTATCAATATGACTGGAAAGTTTTTGCGAATCGAGCTGTGTTAACTTCATATTGTTTTCTGTCCCGTTTTTCCCTTAAACATTAAATATTTTCATTTAACTCATTCAAATATAGTTTTTTGTGAACTGTCGATTGCGATAAATAAACCTGCATCAAATATTTTTGTGCTCTCATTGGAATATGCGAATAATCTGATACGGTGATAAAAACTGCTGCTAAAGGTAAATAATAAACAATACAAGAATTTTCATTCAATGAACGGAATTCCCTGACGTCAGATGAAAACGTATTCATACCGATTTTGCCAGGACCGTATTATTATTTTGTTGTTGTTGCTATACATTAACATTTTGATTTAATTCATTTGATACGCTGCACGCGTTTTTCAACGAGAGTAGTGAATATGTGAGAGTGCCTCCTCCTCCTCCTCATTTTGCGGCTGATTTGACTCCTCATTTTGCGGCCGATTTGACTCCTCATTTTGCGGCAGATTTTGCCTCCTCATTTTGCGGCTTTTTACAATTATCGTTTAAATATATCGCTTGTTCCTCCCTTATATCGTCAGATAAATCAGATCAGCCGCAAAATGAGGAGTAAAATCGACCGCAAAATGAGGAGTCAAATCAGCCGCAAAATGAGGAGGAGGAGGAGGCACTCTCATATATTCACTACTAACGAGTTAGTCCTATATAGCTCAGTCCCCGACACGGAACATGTCGTTGGATTCTGCAGTCTCGAGAAAATTTAATTACAAATTTTGCGCAACCAAATACCATGGATACTTTTGCTGCAAGGTATGCCTGGGAATATTTCATTCTAACTGTTTAGAGAGGGATTTTAAAAACATGTAAAAATTTTTGAAAATAAAGTATACTGCTCTGAGAAATGCACTGTCGAGGGTGCTCTTAATGATCGGCAACAGAATGAATGGGAGAATAAACTAGACGCTCAGTTTCAAGCAAATCATACGCTTAAAGAACAATTATCCAAATTAGCTCTGAGAGAAGTGGATTTAAATAACAAATTGGAAGACAAAGATGAACTTATTCATTCCCTTAGAAAAGAAATTGAGAAGCTATCA
This sequence comes from Listronotus bonariensis, assembly GCA_014170235.1. Lineage (NCBI taxonomy): Eukaryota > Metazoa > Arthropoda > Insecta > Coleoptera > Curculionidae > Listronotus > Listronotus bonariensis. Next base: position 120,079 of record JACEGR010002672.1, on the reverse strand, counting down.
CTTGACATAGCAAATAGAGACTCGCAAATGAAAAAGCAACGTCGTAAAACACAGGATTTTGAAGATCTTGCACTGGAACAGGAAAGTAAAATGGCTGAGTCCTTAAATAAAAAGCGCAAAGAAATTATAAAGTTAAAAACAGAGATACAAGAGCAAGTAGAAAAATCAAGAATCTTAGAGAGCACTATCACTCTCTCTTAGATCGCGTTAGTCTGCTTGAAAAAGACTTGGAAGAATTGTAGTCAATCAACCGTCAAATGATTGACACTATCAGAATATTGGAGGCAGAAAATCAAACTTGTCATGAAGAAATGAAACAACTTAAGGTGACAGTTACATCCTTGAGCGCACTGCCTCAACAACCTGAACTCAAGTGTATGACCACACAGACTGACAATATTGGACCAGAACTACTAAAATTGACAGAAGAGACAAAATAAAGGTCGCAGTGTCACTACGAATGAAGAGGGAGAGAAGCCAGTGACAGTAATTGATGATACCAATGTACCTAAACCTGCACCGAAGTATGGAAGTGCAGCTATACAAAGGAAGATTCTGATTCTTTGCGACGAAGCCGGTAGAGGACTAAACAGACTGTTGGGTAAGGAACTTGACAAAGACTACCTTGTGGAGTGCTTAATCAAGCCAGGTGCTTCTTATGTGGATGTGATTGGTGATTTGGCCAATACTGTTAAAAACTTTACTAAGAGTGATTTAGTGATATTTTTAGCTGGTACTAATGAATTCCAAAAACAAATTGCCTAAAATTAGGGCTATGTGGGACAGGATAAAATACTGCACCCATACAAATATATTATTTTTGGCTCACCCTGCTGTTGAGAAATTTAATAACTCCAAAAAATTGTAAGTTTCTATCACAAATTTAACTCTTTTATTAATAGAGTAAACCAGGTTTCAGAAGGGGAAATGTCTTTTCTGGATTACAGAATTGAGGGAAAAAACAAAATAAAGTGGCTTATGTAACAAAGGCTTCTAACAAAAAATTAAATTCTACTGAGATTGTAGTCAAGAATCTTATTTTTGTACCTATAATAAGCAATGAAGAGATGTTAAATATTGTAATTAACTCCAAACAACAGGACACTATATCAGCCGAAACATCTGAATACTCTAGTACTTCCAGTAATGTAGGTTTAAAGGCACTTAAATTTGTTAAAACAGATATAAATTCTGGAAAGGCTGTTTTGGCTGAGGTTAATGAAAATAATACAATTATAGCCCCTCCGATAGAAATTCACAACTATGTAAATGTGAATACAGTAAATACCGTGACTGACAATTTGGAAATCACTGAGCCTATTTTTAAGGACGACGATGTTAATTTTTTAGGGTGAACAAAAATAATGTATCTCTGTGTCTCTTAAATATACAGTCGGTCCGCAATAAAAAGGATGAGTTATGTTTGTTTCTAAATATGTATGGATTGCCTGATATAGTTCTACTGACGGAACATTGGCTTAGGTCTGATGAACCCTTGTACCTTGAGAACTATGTTATAGTATCGTGTTATTGTAGAAAGGCGTTCCTGCATGGGGGTACCATGATTCTCATGAACAGTAGCTTCTTTGTAGTGAATGATTTTATTAATATTTCTAAATTTGATCACATGTTTGTTGAAAGAGAATTTGAATTCTCAATATGTTTCTCGGACAAATTAAAAATGTATATATTATGTGGATATTGACCACCCCTGTGCAGCGAACGTTTATTTTTAGAAAGGCTAGAAGTATTATTGTGTGAATTATCCATTAAATGTAGCCTTGTCTTATGTGGTGATTTTAATATTAACTATGACAATTCTGTGAGCCCATACACTCTTGAACTCACAAATTTGTTAAGGTCATTTAACTTGAAAATGCATGTATCTTCACCAACTAGAGTCACCAAAAATTCTTCTATGATTTTGGATTATGTGTGTTCAAGTGTGGAAGAGGTTTCTTGCACGGTGGTTAATGCTGGACTTTCGGACCACGAGGCGGTTTTGTGTACTGTGCCTTGTGTTACGAATAATAAAGTGGCAGCTATCAGAAGTGGTAGAATTTTCTCTACAAGAAATTTTCATAAATTTTATCAAAGATCCTTAACTGTTAATTGGTTGGAAATCATGGAAAACGAGGATCCTCTTAACGAGTTCCATGCTCTTGTAACGCATATTTTTAATGCATGTTTTCCAATAAAAGCTATCAGAATCAAGCCAAAAACCTTGGGTTACCAAGGGAATTAAAGTATCGTCAAGGAATATGAGATTCCTACATACGGCGCGTAAATTCTTTATCGATAATGTCGAATTCGTGTCCTATTTCAACAAGTACAGAAATATTTACAGAAAAGTTGTAAAGTTGGCAAAAATAAATACTACGAAAGTAGGATAAAAACGTCTAATAACAAACAAAAAGAGAGTTGGAATATTGTTAATGAGCTCAGAGGAAAAAATGACAAAAAACTCCCCAAACATCTGTGAAGCCCAATGAGTTTAACACATTTTTTTGTACAATAGCGGAAAAGCTAGTGAAAGGCATAGATCCAGTGACGAGTCCCTTGGATTATTTGAGGAATATTAGTATAACCGATTCGTGTTTTCTTATGCCTACAAATATAGACGAATTAAAAGAGATATACTCTGAAATAAAGAAAACTAATGCTTATGGGTGGGATGGTATTTCGATTAAAATTCTTCAAAGCCTCCCCACTCTGCTTTAGCTGCATTGACTGAAGCGATAAACTTATCTTTCATAAGAGGCATTTTTCCGGCATCACTTAAGATGGCAATTGTAATTCCAATTCACAAAAGTGGTGAAACTGATTTTCCTTCCAACTTTCGCCCTATTTCTAGGATACCTACCCAGGCCAAAGTAGTGGAGAAACTGGTAAAAAGGAGAGTTATGTCTTTCCTAAGAAGAAACAACATATTAAACGTATTTCAGTTTGATTTCAGGAGGATAATGGTACGAATGATGCAGTTTTCTCTTTTTGAACAATCTCTACTTGAAATTAAATGAAGGAGAAAGAGCGGCGGCGGTATTCTGTGATCTCTCTAAGGCCTTTGACTGCGTGGATCACGGTATATTGCTGCAAAAGCTGGAGCGCTATGGTTTTAGAGGGATGTCGCATGCGTGGTTTCGGTCATACTTGGAGGATCGAACGCAGAAAATAACTCTACAAGGGTCTGAGTCAGATTTGTTAAATTGTGCTTCTGGTGTACCACAAGGGTCGGTCTTAGGACCCATTTTATTTTTATTGTACATTAATGATTTAGTAGGCTTAAATATTAGTGGTAGTTTCACGTTATTTGCTGACGATACAACTATTTTGTGGCATAGTAATGACCCAGAACAATTGCATAAAATGGTTTCAGACGATATTTTACAGGTCAAAACATGGTGTGATGCTAATCATTTGACCTTCAACGTTAATAAAACAAGTATTCTGCACTTTAATGGGCCCATATCCAATGTTTTTATTGACCAAAATCAAATAAATAATTGTACATGTTCCAAATTTCTGGGTATTTTTATAGATTCTAGATTGAGCTTTAGGACACACATTTTAAATCTCTGTGCCAAACTGGCCTCTGGCTGTTATGCAGTAAAAAACGTAAGCAGAGAGCTAAATATTGAGGTTGCCAGAACGGTATATTTTTCACTTGTGGAATCCCATATAAGATATGGAATTTGTTTTTGGGGTAACTCGAGCCAGTACTTAATCAATTCAGTTTTTGTACTACAGAAACGGGCTGTTAGATACATGTGCAGAGTAGCTACAAGGGTTTCCTGCAGACCATTGTTTGTTAAACATAAAATATTGACTTTTGCATGTCTGTTTATACTTGAGTCAGTGTGTTTGACACACAAAAAGTATGGTAATGGGTTCTTAATTAATGATAACGCGTACAATACTAGGCAGACAGGTTGTCTATCTCTACCAATACCACATAATTCACTGGTGAAAAACTCAATATTTTATAATGCAAAAAAGATGTACAACCACCTGCCCTACAGCATTCGATCAATCGTGAATATAAAACTATTTAAACGTAATGTTAAATCCATGTTGTTGGAGAAGGCATACTACTCCATAAGTGAATACTTTGAGGAGCAGTTTTAAAAAACGCTCGACCCATACTATGACTGCACTTGATACATCTGATTTTGCTTTTGATGTGAGTGCAGTGAGCCTTAATGTTGATTTGGTTCTTAATTGTTTTATAAATATTGTATGTGTGTTGTATATGTGCAAGTATCTAGATGTATTTGTTTGGAAATGTAATTGTACTTTGATATTGTTTAAATTTTAATGATTGACACGCTCTACTTTTCTGGCCTTTGTAACAATTTTATTTTTAATTTCAACTTAATTATATTATTTTAATAAATAAAAACGTGTGTTTTTTAAATTTTAATGACTGACGTTGCTCTACGTTTCTAGCCTTTCTAATAGTTTTGATTTAGTCATATTATTTTGATAAGTCGAAGCGTATAATTGTTAAGTGGGGAGAGATTTTAGTATGGATGTATATATTTATAACACTGTTTGTCAATGAGAATTGTAAATTGATTCTTTGGACAATAAACGATTTAAAATAAAAAAATAAATATTAGTATTTCAGGGCTTCGAGGTATTAGTCAGTATAATTCCTCTTCTTCCAGCACCCAACACGGAGAAACGTAGTGCCACACTTATGCCTCAATAGTTATGTTATATTATAGTCATACTTTTGTTGACAATAGTACCCAACACTGCAGGTTTCAGATTCCCAAACCAATCTCTAAGCCTGACTTGGATGTCAAACGCAGGGCGATGCAGATATATCTTTTACAGGACCTTAATCTAATACTGGATTTGGGCGCCCAAAATCTCGTCCAGTTTAATGCATCCGAAACACAATTATGTTCCATGTCCAGGAAAAAGTCAAATACCTATCCTTTACTTTGGAGCGGCCAAGTTCTGCAGAGCAAAGACACATTTGTTCTTGTGGGCGTACCATTTGGGAATAAACTTAACTGGCATAAACACATTATACCTATACTCACGGCAGCTTCAAAGAGCTTGGATTTCTCTTTAAGCAAAAAGTATTTTTCCCTTTCCAATTTATACACTTTGTATGTATCTCAAATCCGACCCCGTCTGATGGAATTAATATTGTTCTCATATCTGAGTATTCTTGCTTCCATTCAAAGAAGAGCGTTTCGCCTTATTAACGATCCTTTGCTCACAGATAGGCTTCGTTTTCTTGCCCATCGTCGGACTGTAGGGAATTTATCACTTTTTTATAGGTACTTCCACGTCTTCTGCTCCTAAGAATTCTCCAGTATAATTCCTCCACTTGCAGCTCCCAACAGAGAAATTTGTGGTTCCGCACGTATGCCTCCCTGTACGGTCTAACTGGACAGGCCCCGAACTTATCACTTCACTCTCAACAATAATAAATTAAGGTCCAGTAAAAGAGATATCTGCATCGGCCTGCGTTTGATTTCCAAGTCGGTCTTACAGATTGGTTTAGGAATCTTAAAATCTGGATTAAAAAGGCGAAAGCTAACTCGGCAGCAAAATACACTTTTTAACCTCGCGTGATTAGAATAGCTATCATATTACAGATTTCGATAATTTATTAATAATGATATAAATCTTATAAGTCGATAATGAACGATTTTTTCATTGTCAAAAATACGTATAAAGTGAAAGTTATAAATCTCCCAATCGGCTTTCAACTTCTAAATATAAAGAAAGAAATATTACTTTTAATAAGCTATTCCAGTAGTTGTGGCAACAAAAATATTTTTGTAACTAATATCGTAAATTCATATTACGAGCTACCATGTTGAAGTTGTAATCCACTGGTATACGGAATGTGGAGTTAAAATACTTTGTATTTTAAAATTCTTTCATCAAATAAAAATTGTCCGATTTGGCAATGATGCCGGAAGCAGTAAAGACTAAATAATAAAAAAATTATTCAAAGACGGACGTACAAAAGACCTAACTTTAAAAGGCTTGTATATATTGCCTGGTTTCAGGCAATATGTGACCAAAAATAAAAAAATGAATATATTTTTTTTAACAAGATCAAAAAACAAATTATATGGGGAGACGTAAAATAAAAAGATAAGATAATATTCACGCTATTTTTTTCTCTAAGTCAGCTGCTTCTGGGGATGCAGAATTGTTTGAATATGAAAGGATATATATATATATATATATATATATATATATATATATATATATATATATATATATCCCTCTATCAATCCGACGACCGTACATTTTCATTTTTTACCATCATTGTGACGGCCGAGTACATCGGACGTGCCATATATGGCCGTCAAATAGTTTTCAGTGCTATTTGAAAGATCTTTATCATAGAAACTCGCAGCAAAAAATTGTTGGCCGTCAAAAAGATACCCGGATGAAAGTTATGTATATTTGGTGTATATTTTTAGTTGAATAAAACCGAGCCAGTATAGATGGCGCGTTCCAAGCGTATATAAGCTTCTGTATACATCTTTCACTTCATCGCTTACTTGACGGCCGACTAATCGGCAACACTGTTAGTTGATTTGTAAATAATATTTTAAAATTTAAATAGCAAATAGACTTATTTATTTGATGCCTTTAATCCGGAAACCGATATAAGTTCGTGACTCAGCAGCTAAATTAGATTAGTTAGGAATGTTAAATGGACATTTTTTGTTTGGTTACCTGTTTAATAATATTAATTTATTTACCCAGAACATAAAGTAACTTTACAATTCGTTAAAAAATATGCTTTCATGCGTTTCATATTTTGTTTTTTTTTTCTATACAGGGTGTTTTCTAACTACAGTACGAAACTTAAGGTGATTACTTATGTTTTTTTAAATAAAAAAGTCCCTACAAACATATGTCCGGACCTGTCATTTGGGGTCGTCCATTAATCAAGTGAGGCTTGAACAGGGAGGGAGAGCGGAAGTGCCACTTTTCCTCACTAGTGCGGAAAAGTACTTTTCGGCACTCCTTTTCCGCACTGAGTGCGGAAAAGTATTTTTCCTACTCGCGTAAGAGAAAGTTCACTTTTCCGCACGCATTTGATTTTTGAAAGTGCCATATTTCCGCACTAGTGCGGAAATATACTTTTCGGCACTACTTTTCTGCACTAGTGCGGGTGAAAATTTTGCTGTGGTATGCTAGGGTATTAGGTAGCATTTGTATTAAAATAAAAAAAAAATAAAATTTTGGTTTTTATGTTTTCCTTTACGCTCGTAGAAAAATAGCGTTCCTAACACGTAATGTGAGTGCCTTTTCCGCACTTTACTGCTTGACCGAACTCTGCTACGCGTCGTTTGGTCAACTACAGTCGCGTGCGGAAAAGTGGCACTTTCAGCACTAGTTAGGAAATATACTATTTCCGCACTACTTTTCCGCACTAGTGAGGAAAAGTACAAAAATTTAAAACCAACTATTACTGAGTCACAATGAAGGGATTTTTATGCATTTCATATTTAAAAGAAAATTTTGCTTTGGTATGGTAGGATATTAGAATAGCATTATAATGAAATATCAAAAAATAAATAAAATTTTAGTTTTTACGCTCTGAAGAAAAAATAGCGTTCTAACACGTGCCGAAAGTGCCTTTTCCGCAGCGCGACTGCAGTTGACCGAACGACGCGTAGCGCCTGGGAATTTCAGCACTAGTTAGGAATATACTAAAACATCACTAGGGGGAAGGGAGAGTGTAGGAAAATATCAGGGGTTTTTTTTTTGAAAAATTGTAATAATGCCTCGTTTGAATATTTTTATAACGGTTTTTTATTTTCCAGAATAAAAATTAGATTAAACTACTTTTATTTGAAGATAATATTGTAATTTTTTTTTAATAATTTTGTACCAAAAAAATACACTTAATAAGAAATGCGGAGAGGGGGATTAGTTTTAAACCTTACCAAGTATCACTAGGGGGGTCAAAATTCTATTTAAAAAAATCACGTGGTTAATGGACCTTTTAAGATACAGGCCATTAAAGTTTAAAAAAAGTCGATATTTTTTAAATATCTTAAAAACCCCTTTAACCGATTTACACTTATTTAAAGTAATATGGCGCTTTTTAAGCTCTACCCAGATTAAGATTATTGGGTCCAGTGGTGTCTCAGTGGGCACCACAGTTAATATTATTTAAAAGAAGTACGCCACTGACTTTTTTCAAATTTTTTATTATTTTTTTCAATAAAACAATTTAAAATGCAACTTTTAATTTCCCCTTATTTTCATAATATCTAGCTTCATTTTCGATAAAAACAATTTAAAGCCACTCTAATTTCTTCTAAAAGTACTCATAGGCAAACATGGTAGAAAAAAATAAACAATTATATGCTTAAAATAAATTAGAAGTCGTGTATTTTATTAAAAAAAAAACTTTAACTCCTGTATCTTGAAAACCATGCAATTTCGGACCTATGTTAATACAAACTTTTTTTATGAAATTAGCATTTAGCTAGCAGCTCCTTTATTTTTACCGCAACCCTGTTATATTTTAAATTAACTTCTATGTTTAAATTACTTTGTATAATAATATTACAGTATTGCTTTTGCATATACAGAGCCTTTTCCCCTGACCCTACTCAATTATATATAGGGTGGCAGGAAAGGTGAGTCCATAAATGATAGGAGTCATAAAGTAAGCCAATATAATGTTAGTACCACATATAAAAAAAAAATCTATCCTGATTCGTTAGGGAGATGTTGACCCTTCAAAGTTTCAATAAAAATGTTGTTTTAATTAATTGTAACTTTGAAACTGTTGCCAAAGTACCAATTATATTTGGTTAACTAAAATACCTTATACTAATGCTTCTTTTCATGTAAACGGCTGTTCAGTAAGTCAAAATTATACGGGGTAAGACGATTTTTTTTTTCACTTGATTAATGGATTTTTGACAGAGTTGACAAATTTGACATTTTGCTTTAACCATTTGATTCCTCAAGCTTTTTTCTACAAGAAAGGTGTACTTATTTGAATCGATATCTTTGACCGTTTTTCCCCAGAATAATTGACTAATTACATATTCAATTATTTTGGGCTTTTTCAAAAATCGCATTTTAAATCTAAACATACCAGCATTTTGTATGTAATAAAATTTTATTTTTCTCTTAAGAAAATTAATAAAATGTGCTAAAATTATTAAAATGGTGTTTATGAGCATTTTAAACAGTATAATACAGATAATGACTGTTTTTTATAATTTTACTATATTTTATTATTGTTAAAAAAAAAATGTGTATTACACACAAAATGCTGTTATTTTAGGCTTTAAAATGCGATTTTATGGAAAAACGGCCCAGAATATCGATTTAAATAAAGTATACCTTCTTCGTATAAAAATAATAAAGGAATGAAAGAGTAAAAGCAACATGTTAAATGTGTTAGGTGTGTTACATAAAAATGCATACATTAAATATATAAAATCGTCTCATCTTGTATAATTCCGAATTACTGAACAGCCGTTTCCCTATTAAAAGAAGCATTAGTATAAGGTTTAGTACTCCTCAAATATCATTGGTACTGTGACATAATAGAAATAAGTTGTTTGTATTCTAACCTTTAGTCAATATTTCCCTAACAAAGCGCGATAGACCTTTTCTTTATATGAAGTACTAAAAATTATTTTGGCTTACTCTATCACCCTTAACATTTAAGATCTCACCTTTCCGGACACCCTGTATAATAACAAAACTATTTTTAGTGCAATAAAAAATGTGCAATTTTTTGTCCTGAAATCCCTATCTTTTAACACACTGTGCAAGAGGACAAGTGGACCATTATTTTTTTAATTTTAAAGCGACATTAAAAAAAACTGGCCGTATGGCCCAAGAAATACACACACATCTTCGAGTGAACGAGTTTTTAATCGAATAATTAATAGTTTAAAAACTAAAAACACGCTTTTATATGCAACCGAACTAAAAATTAGAAAATAATTTTTCATTAAAAAAATATTGTCATTTCATAGTAAAAGCGTGGGGTGCATTTTACTATTTTTTCATAACTTTTCCATCATAGATATTTGCAAATATAATAATTATAACATTTAATATATTTATCACCCCACGCTTTTTACTATGAAATGACAATATTTTTTTTTTAATGAAAAATTATTTTCTAATTTTTAGTTCGGTTGCATATAAAAGCGTGTTTTTTAGTTTTTTTAAAATATTAATTATTTTTCATTTTTAGTTTCTGCTACTCTTGACAAATGGCGAAAAATTTTTTAATGAACAAGAGTGGCAAATTTTGTAAATTTTTCCAACAGATTGCAACTCACTAAAAAAATTTCTTCTTCATTAAGTAGCAAAGTTTGAAATTTTGCCAACAGATGGCAATCCAGGCACGTGTTTGGACCGTTGCCAATATATTGCAAACCCACTAAAAATTTCTTCTTCATTTAATAGCAAAGTTTGAAATGTTGCCAACAGATGGCAACCTAGGTGTTGTTTTTATATTTTTATAATATAAAGGAAAATTTTTTTTTGGCGATCCAAAAAAAGAATGTTAATTTTTATTAATTGCACATTATGTATTATGTATACATTACACATAATGTAATTTTTATTATGGAATCCTTGAACTAATGGTGCAACTAACCCTATATTTTTATTGTTCATAAAAATGTGAACACCCATGGTGCAACTAACCAAATTGTGTAAAACTAAAAAATTTCTTCTTCATTTAATAGCAAAGTTTGAAATGTTGCCAACAGATGGCATCCTAGGGTGTTGTTTTTATAATATAATGGAATTTTTTTCCTGGCGATTCAAAAAAGATAACGGGATACTGTTTTTAAATTACTGCATCTTCATCGGTCCTTGACACGTGTGCAAAGTTTCAAAGAAATCGAATAGCTGGAAGTTGGTTAAAATTAGGCTCAAAGATTCCGTTACATAGATAGATAGATAGATAGTTACAACCCATGTTAATAAAGCGTGTTAAAAATATAAAATATGCTCAGAAGTAACTTATTTTTAATCGAATAAAATTGTATAAGTAAATGTTGTAGAAAATACTAATAAAATTTTTTCACAAAATTTAAAGTTAAGGGATTAAAGTAAACAACATTTTTTTGTCATTATTTTTGTACATTATACATGACGACAAGTGGAAGGGGAAATTTTATGCAAAATGTAACAAATTTAAATTAGCACATTTTATTAATTTTCTTAAGAAAAAATAATAATTTTTGTCTCCTCAAGAAAAGAATTTTGGTAAATGCGTATTGTAAAAACTACAAAAATATTGATATTTTTATATAATAACTGTTATACCAATTCAAATATTTAAAAAAAAATTGGGGAACGCCTTCTATGCATCAGGTAACATATTTTGGCATTAAAAAATCCAGTGTCGTCCACAACGGGTTTAAGGTTAATTAAAAAAGTAGACCACAGCATTTTCTTAAGCAAAAGTATTGTTTAGAATTCTCATTTATTTTCAAAAACAAATTTGATATTCTTCCATTTTTTGATTTGATATACGGTTTAATATATTATATTTAATAAAAACCACTTCTCATCGAGGATTATTTGTATCGCTTTTTATCAAATTCTGCAAAAAAAATCAGCCTAATAGATCAGTGCCGAAGCCTTTAAAAACGTTAAAATTGAAAAAAATAGAGTAGAATAAAACCCATTGAAAAGGTAGGGAAAATAACAAAATTTAGAAAAAATAAATTCCAGGCGATTTAAAGTCGTGAAGGGGGAGAGGGGAGGGGTTTAAGCAAAAATATTGTTTTTCCCAATTTTCGGCAAAACTATAAGTCCCATGGAAAAAAAATTAAATGGCAAAGTTTAATTTACAACTTTTGTTAACGCTCCTTTTACATAACCTCAAAATTTATGTGAATAATTCAAAATATCAAAATTCAAATAAGTTTTTAGTTTTTTTATTTTTATCTTTTACAAAAAATTAATTATTTTAACAAAATTCGGTGAAAACGTCCCCTTGCATGTCTTAAATACACTGTAATTTTTTTGACTCAAAATATTAATTTTTTCACATTATTTTGACTAAACATCGAAAAAGTACCCCTATTTTCAATCGAAAATTCACTTCTCAAAACATGTGGCATATTTTTTTACCTTTTACAATGACTTTCCTTGATCCTACCATATTTTTTTCCAAAATTATCTACCCTGGTCTAGGTATAATAATTATTTATTCTTTCATTAGATAGGGATTTGCCTATGTCGAGAATCGTACAGGGTGTTTCTCATTTTCTATGGTTTTACGGGGTATCTCGAAATATCAAAATCTAATACAGGACTCCTGATCTCTTTTTTTTAAGAAAAACAACTATAGTGAAAACAGTTCATGGCTATTGCGATCGTCTCGGGCTGCAGAGGGTCGATTTTCGGTTGCCAATTTTATAACCTTCTTTTAACTCGTTTGCTATTAAAGTTGTGAGAAAACTTTAAATAAGTTCATTGTGTGATTTTTTCATGAAGATATTGTCGTGAAGTAGATTTTATATTGGTTGGTTTTCAGGCAATTTTGGTAAACTTTAAACGGAAACATAGAGGGTGTTCGAAAAATAGACGGAGATATTTTAGTGGGCGATTCCTTTTGTTAAAAATTATGAGAAACATGTTTCCCATCAACATGAGTCTGGAACAAGCTTTGTTTCGAAGATACAGGGTGTTAAACTTTAAAAAGATAACCGGTTTTTTATTGATATCTTTAATATGCCTTGTATCCGATTTTAATAAAATTAGGCTGTATTTACTAAAATAAGATATTATGTTAGCCCTAAACTAATTCTAATTAGCGAGGCCAGTGGCGGCGTGGGACGCATCTTAGCTAATATTATTGACAAAACAATGTATGCTACTGACTTTTTGCAAACATTTACATTTTTTTCCGGATAAAACACCTAAAAATATAACTGGTGTGTCTTCATTTTTACGTATCTTGATAAATTTTTAGAAAAAAATAAAATTCGCGAAATTACATTATCCTGGACCATACAAGAAACATTAAGGCATTTTTTTCTTTTAAAATGAAGTGTTATAATTTTGTTGGCAATTATGGGACAACAACACCGAGAACTTTATTATTAACATTTATATCTAGTCTAACAAATTTTACTAAAAATGCTTTAGAAATTTTTCAGTTCTTTGAAAACTTTAACACCCTGTATCTTGAAAACGAAAAATTTGAGGACCCATATTTATACAAACTTTTTCTCATATTTTTTAACAAGGAATCGTTCATTATAATATCTCTGTCTGAACACCCTGTATATATTTTTGAAAAGCCGAAAGAAAGCTTAATGAATTCAGATAAAAATATACAGGGTGTTCCATAAGAAAAAACATAAGTTGGGTAATTTTCTCAAAACTAACCAATGTAGAAAACTAATTACACCACTAATATTCTACGAAAAAAACTACATAATTAACCTATTTAAAGTTTTTTTCACAATTTAATAGCAAACGTGCTAAAGAAGGTAATAAAAATTGGCAAAATCTAAAATCACCCTGTAGCTCCGAGATGAATCGGAATAGCCATGAACTGTTTTTACTACAGTTGTTTTCTCAAAAAAGAGATCGGGAGTCCTATATTAGATTTTTGATATTCCTTACTGGTTTCCAAGATAAACCCCCGTAAAACCATCGAAAATGAAACACCCTGTACATCAAATATAAAAGTAAAGAGATCAAATTTGTTTTAAATTAAACGGGAATTTAAAACAATATTTTTGTTTAAGAAAATGCAGTGGCGTAACATCTTTTTTTTAAATATTAACCTTTAACAAGAAGAACACTGATGAAAATCTTTTCATGCATTTTTTAACATCCAGATAATCTCAATAATATTTAGTGCACAACCACGATGCCATAAAAGGAATTTTTAACCGTAAAATATATTTTTTAATTGAAGGGTATGCCGGAACAACGTTCTAACCGCTAATAGTTTAGTTTTTATAAAAACGAAAAAAACCCTTTCTATATTTTTCTTTAAAAAAAAAAAAAATACAACACTTGGGTTGCTTACTTATGGGTATTTTAATGTATTTAGAATAAACAACATCTTACTTACGACCTTGTTTTACATTTAATGAATCAAAGGTCTTTTATTGTGATGTGGTTAGAGGGATAACAGTATGGTTTTAAACAACTTTTGGGTTTTTGTAAAATTACCATGATTTAAGGGTATTCTATTTTGTGAGGGCTAAATGCCTTCTTGGTCGGTACTAATCGCAGTCTGGGTCCGGAAGAAGGGGAGGCGAGGGGGTTAGCCTTACCACAGCCCCTCCCTTTATCGAGCCCTGCTTTGACTTTGACTAGGACATTAGCCCACTCTAATGAAATCTAGGAGAGTTTTTTTGTCAGGGGCACAACAACGTTCTATGTGCGGCACATAGAACGTTGTTACGCGGATATAAAGATGTGTGTAATCGCTTTGACATCTCCACAAGGGTAAAATTGTAAGAGATTGGCGTAAAACGGTGGGGACTCATGAGTTTCGGCATACCCTTTAATTACTTCCTATTGGCGTTCGTGCAGAATTTAAACTAAATATTTTTAGAGAAACATATTGTACGCCACTGCTTTTTTTAAAATAAAAAATTATGTTTATTATTTCCATTTAGTTCTTAGCATATGTTAGCTTCTAATTTTTCTCAAGTCAGACTTATGAAAAATACAAAGTAAAGCATTTAAAGGATCTAGGGCCTTGCGTCTTTTAAAACACTTTTAATACAAGAGTATTTAAAATAGCAAAACGGCATTTTCTATCAATTAATACGTTATAGCCATATGACCATGCAGGAGATTACTTATTTTTTAACCCAAAACCATACGTTGGACTAGAGAAGCTAAAAATCAAAGTTGCTGAGAAGTGAAAAGAAAATTAAAAATATATATACTTTGTACCGAAAACGTGTGTAGAGAAGTGGCTAACAATGTTTTTTTTTAATATATTTTTTTAAATCCTGCGCGAACGCCACTGGGAAACATTAAAAATATGATATATATTAGAAATTGTCTCTTATTGCATACCGACTGTGTGCTAAATTTAATTAAACTACTCAGAGCGATATTAAAGTTATCCAGTGTAAAGATTTGGTCATAAAAAAGACATTAGTAATCTAAAGTATTGCAGATCAATGCATGTTTTTGTCTATCACTGGTAAAAATATAAACAAAAATACTACGACCTGTCCGGAAATACAATATGAGCTTTGTTTGTTAAGCAAGATTTGCCACAATAATGCAATAAAGAATTTTTGCGTGATTTGGCAACAACGCTGGCCGTCAGATGGACCGTATATTAAAAAAACAGGCCGTCGGATTGATGGGAGTCTATAAAAATTAGTATATTTTGGCCGTCGAAACCACGGAAATTTGACGGCCGTCCAAATGGGTGGTAAATGAAAACTCCCGTTTTTTAAAGTCCTGAAATATGTTTAAAATACTTTATTTAACTGTAATAAATAAAAAGATTGTTAGTATACATCAATCAAAGCATTTTTTTGCGAGTTGTAAAAGGCCGTCAAATTACTTGTCTATCTGCGGCCGTCAGAATGATAGCGGGATGTATATATATATATATATATATATATATATATATATATATATATATATATATATATATATATATATATATATATATATATATATATATATATGATATATATATATATATATATATATATATATATATATATATATATATATATATATATATATATATATATATATATATATATATATATATATATATATATATATATATATATATATATATATATATATATATATATATATATATATATATACATTTTGCTTTTCTTAGTGCAGTCCATAAAATATTATTTAGCTTTTATTCTGTAATAAAACTACCATTAAAATATAGATAAGTTTAAGTTTACTTTTATTACTAATAAGATCTCGAAGAAAAACGCTTTATGCTATAACAATTTCGTAAAGTACCAATCCTAATTTTATAGCTGGAAATAGTTCTCACCTCTTTTAGAGATATTGCGCAGAAAATTTTTGAGCTTCTATGATATCACGTAGGTTTACTATTTTTAAGTCAATTACACAAACTCCTACAAAATTTAAAGAAAAAACTGGTTGTAGGTCTAGGAAATCGTTATTTTTTAAAATTACAACAATAATATGATACCACAATTTTCGTTGATTTAAAGTTAAAAAGTACAGTTTTGAAGTTCTCTTTCTCAATTTTCATATTATAAGGTTATTTTTTTAAAAGTGCTTATAAATTTTATTATAGCCTTTAGACTAAGAATAAATTGTATAAACCCCACTTACAATTTAACACATGTAAAAAAAATATTGACCTTAATCTTCTAATACGCCAGTAAATATTGATATAGTTTTTTTAAGTACTTGTAAATATAATTTACTATAACATAATATGTATTTATTTATCGACATTTCCTGTTTTTAATCTAGAAAATACTGTTTTTTTTTCGCACGTATACATATAACCTCAGTAAGTCGCATACATTTTTCGGGGGTAATATCGCTAGCGCATTTAATTCTTCCAGAAAAATTCCAAAAACGAGTTTCTAAGTAATTTGTTTTAACAAGTAGTATGAGTAAAAGTGATTTTAAAAATTTGAGTCAAAGGCGTGGATTTTTTCACGTTCGCGAATGCTATTTGTTAAAACAGATAACTTAGAAACGAGCATTTCAATTTTTCTACAGGAAAAATTAGATACACGAGGTATACTTTATATACATATTTAAGATTATTTCATGAGTTAAATAAACATTTTATTTCAATACAACTTTTTTTATTAAAACAATAATAAGAACATTATTACTTGCAACTTGTCAAAGTTGCATAAAAATGTTTTGATTTTTTCCTGAAAAACTACTGATAGCTAAGTTAATAGTTGTTAAGTAATTTTTCCTCTAAAATTTATATTTGACATACGAATTCTTGATAGCGGTTGCTCAAAATTATTAGGAAAAAAATAACCGAGGAAAAACTCAGATCATTTAAAAAAAGAAAGACAAATTTTTAGAATACGCTCGCTTTGAACGAGAAAGCTTTTTAAGCAATATACAAAGGGGCTTACAAAGTAGCTATATAACTGTAAAAACCACACACTATAGCAAAGCAAACTATTTTACTTGCTACTAAAGACATGGTAGAAACATTGTTTGGTAAATATGCTAAACAGCTTGACAATATTTCTTTATCAAATATTACAATCTGTCTAAGAATTTCGGACATATCTGGTAAAAATTAGAAGTAGCTTGAATCTCAGCTAATTAAAAAATTATTTTCTTTTTAACCTGTAAAAGCAACTAATTATAATAATAAATTTAATTTAATTTATTATATCAGATTCTGTAAGAAAATGACAATACAATATGTGAAGAATTACTGTTTTGCACACTTATTAAAGGAAAAACTACAGCCAACGAATTATTTAGAATCACACATAATGCTATCATTGCACTGATGGAGTCCAAGCCATGTCTGGTTAATACAATAGTTTGCAAGCGTTTGCGAAGAAGGTATACTCAGATATTATTTGGACACTCTGCATGATTCATCGGGAAGCTTTGGCGTCCACTTCTCTAAAGTCTGATTTAAATATTGTTTAGGATGTAGTTATTAAAGTAGTTAACTACATAAAACTAAGCCATCAAACTTAACGATTTTCCTTAAGTTTTAAATATGGGAACATAAATCTTTATTGTTTTATTCTTCATCCAGGTGGTTATCACGTGGTAAGGTTGTCAAGTGTATTTACGAACTAAGAAGTGAAATAGCGGCATTTTTGAAGGAAAAAGGATTTCGGCGTTTCGCAGAATTCTACAACAAGTTATTTTTAATGAAGTTTAAGTTTATTTAGTAGACATCTTAAAAAATAATACTTTTAATCTTCAACTCTGGGAAAAAAACTTGAATGTATTTAATTTAAGTGAAAAAATCTTTTTGTAAAAAAATGCAAACAAGTTAAAACGGCTTTAATATGTTTTCCACATTGTGTACAAGTATCCAGGATTTTTTACCAGAAGGGAATTATAATATTGTAATATTAAAAGCCATAAAGAACCTTTCCGAAAACCTAAGTACGAATTTCCGACAATACTTTTTTTCAAAAGGGGATAATATTTTATCCAATTGGAATTAAGTTTTTAATTTATTTGACAGTAAATCTAATGACCTATTACTGAAAGAAGAACAACAACTAATAGACGTTTCGTCCAGCACTTCACTGAAAATGGATTGTAGTACCAAAAAAATTGTGGATGGAATTTTCAAATGATTTTTTAGTAACAAAAGTTAAAGCGATACGAAATTTATTAATTATCTCCACGTCCCCTTAACAATTTTTTAAAATACGTAAAACAGGTTGTTTTTTTCCTTATTTTGTTTTCTTTTAAACTTTTTAAAACATCCCTATTTTTTTACCTGGGAATTATTGCAGATATAGAGCGACTTCTTAAGTTTTCACCATAATTATGAACAACTTTTTTTATTAATTTTACGAAAAAAGTTTTTATCTATAAAAGGTTCTGCATGGTCTAAAACCTAAAATGCAATCATCAGATTTTAATTTTTTGCAATGGTACCTATACGAGTTATAAATTTCGCTTAAAAGAAAACTACCTATATTTTTTATAATTAAGAGGATTTTTATAAAGAATAAATCTTTAAGATTAATGAATGGTTTTTAAATAGGCAATTTGGTTTATGCAAAAAAAAACTTTTTTACATATTTTTTTGCTATATACAACGTTTCTTTGACTGTCACATAATGCATATAAGTAAAGACTATATGACCCCACAAATCGAACGGGTCCAAAACCGAAGAAGGTGTCCACAGTGAGGTGGAAAACACTTGTTTAAATTTCTTACTGGGAAACCACGTCGTCTGTATTTCAAGCAAAAATCCTTGGGAATTCATTCTAATCGTAGTCCCAAGGTATCGTCTAGGCTGGTGCTAGAATGCCTCGAGGAACTTAAGGAAATGGGACGCAACAACACGAGGTTGACGTGCGTGCCAGGGCATTGCGGCACCAAAAACGCAGACTAGCAAGGAGGAGACCAGCCACGACATACGTCGGGTCAGAACAATTCCTTAAAGTGCCAAAGAACACCTTTTGAAAAGCAGTATAAAACTCACCAGAACTAACCAAAACTGGGTAAAGGAGACTGCACTAGGACAGGCTTTTTAAAAGGCAATGTTTAAGGATTTTAGAGTACGCCGAAAACACACGGTACACACCCAGCAGACCTATACCGGCTCCTTCAAGAAACTAGAGTACTGGAGTGGGTATAATAAATCGAAAGAATTGGACCTTAAGGCTGAAGCACCACCGGATATAAAGACGGCTTCCTGAAAAAAAAGTTAAAACCAGTTATTTATTTTTGTTAAAAAAAAATTAATAAGATCTTTACTACATTATTAATAACAGGCAATTTTTGAAATTTTATGGTGCCCTCGGAAACACACGGTACACACCCAGCAGACCTATATCGCCTTCTTTAAGGAACTAGGGTACTGGAGTGGGTACAATATAACAGGAATATGGTACAACAAGCCTTTAGGCTGCAGCACCACTGGACCTAAAGACGGTTCCCTGAGAGAAAAGAAAAATAAAATCAAGGTATATATTTTTGAAAAAAATAAATAAAATAAGATCTTTACTACAGTATTAATAACAAACAATCTTCAGAGATTTTAGAAGGCCCCGAAAAACTCACGGTTCACACCGCCTTTTTCAAGGAACTAGGGTAATGGGGTGGGTACAAAAAAACGGGAATATGGTACAGTAAGCCTAGGCTGCAGCACCACCGGACCTAAAGACGGTTTCATGAAAAAATTTCAGGTATATTTTTTTGTACAAAAGATCTTTACTACAGTATCAATAACAGGCAATCTTCAGGGATTTTAGAGTGCCCCCGGAAACACGCAGTACACACCGCCTTCTTTAAGGAACTAGGGTACTGGGGTGGGTACCAAAAAAACGGGAATATGGTACAGTAAACCTTTGGGCTGTAGCACCATCGGCAATAATGATTGCTTCTTGAGGGAAAAAATAAAATTCGGGTGTTTATTTTTGTAAACAGAATTAATAACAGGCAAACTTCAGGGATTTCGCTCCCGGAAACACACGATTCCTGAGAAAAATTAACTACAAATTCATGTGAATATTTTTGTAAAAAGAAAGATAGAATCTTTACTACACTATTAATAAAATTATGCAGGTAAATTAAACAAAAAATTAGTAACCCTATGGCCTTCTGCTAAACTTTTATTTTAAACTAAAAATACCAGGACCTTTTTGTCGGTACAAAACCGTATTTAAAATGCTATTACATATTTTTGTTGAAGGGGAACGGCCAAATGTTCTAAAAATTAATCTGCATTTTATATAGGTATGTATAAAAGAAATAGGTTTTGGTTAAAAATACAAACCATTTCGTTTGACTACCTATACAATTTGCTTTTATTTATTTTTAAAAAATCCTAATAGGCAATCAATTTTTAATATATGCCACATACTGTTAAATTGCGTCATTTTTATTATCGTCAACTAAATAATCTATTAAACATAAGGAATTAATATCGATTTTGTCTCTTGATGATGCAACATAAGATTTATTAATTTAAATTTTTAACAGTTTTATTTTGCCTTTGTTTTACTTTACCTTAATGTAATATACATAATGGATGGTAACTCCAAATTACAGCAAAAAAATTGAGTTCTTACTTAAAGGTGTGTATTCATTTAGCAAAAGTATACGGCCGTACGGCCATCACTCTGTCATACATTTTGTTGGGCATGTAATCTGACGACTACAATTACCGATCGTATGTGTGCAGTGTCGTTTGCCATCGGTTTTTAAAGTATTAACGTAAAAGCAAAAGTGTTTGACTTTTTTTTCCAATGCAACGTTTTTGCCTAAAAATTTAAAACGCATAAACAACGGTTTAATTTTTTTACGCGAAAACGGTGTAGCGGACAAAAAAGGTCATCAGGAGGTCAAATTTGTTGCAAAATAATTGGAAATTTTAAAAATTACGTTTCGTCGGAATGCCTATTTATGCTTAGTACTATAACACCCTATAGCGTAAAAGTTAGGAGGTTTAGGAGATACATTAGTATAAACTTTTCTTTCTAAAATGGAATCATATCCTGTATTTCTAACCATCAATTAAACTACAATCTGTATAAACGGCATCCTTAAAGGTATGTTTATAAATGATAGGTGCGATAGAGCAAGCCAAAATAGTGTTAGTATTTTATATAAAAAAGTTTCATCGGGCCAAGGGAAGTTATTGACCTTTAAAGTAAAAAAATAAAAAAACTTATTGTAATTATTATAACTTTTAAACTGTTGCCACAGTACCAATAATATTTGGCAACTAAAAAACCTAATGCTTTTTTTCATATGTTAATGGCGGTTTAGTCGCTATTATACAGAGTGGGACAATTTTTACAGACCTACTGGCACTTTATATGTAATAAAAAAATAAGAAAAGCATTGAAATAGGGTAAAATTATTAAAACCGTGTTTGTGAGCCCTGTTAAACTTTATAATACAGATAAAAATTGTTTTTAATAGATTTATTTAAAAACTATTTAAATTTCTTTAGCTAAATAAGAGAATTGCTTTGCCAAGTTCTTTAAACGCATTCTAAAGTATACAGACTGTCCACGGATGGGGTTAACTAGAGGACAAATGGACCAAAAATTTCATTTTTCGAGAAAACATTGTCCTTTATAAAAAAATTTGCTTAAAAAAATAGGATTTACGAAGAGAAAATGCTGGTTTTGTATACAGGGTTAGCAAAAACTTGAAAAAAAAATATTATTTTCCAAGAGTACACTACCTTTATTTTTTATTTTTAAGCAAAATATAATTTATAATTTTTTTAGAATTGCATTTTGAATGACTATTATTAATTTTACAGGGGTATCCAAAAGATTCGTGAAACTGATTTTGTAGTTATTAAAAATTAACTATTTTAAATTGTTTTAATAAAATAACCTAAGAAACTCTCATAATTTGCTTTTCAAACACCTGCTTTTTTGAAATTCTTATACAACACAATTTTCAGCTGTAAACGAATGTGATCAAGGCGTTTTCACCGAATTATAAAGTTCAACAAAATTTTGTATTATTGTGGTTATTGATTACAAATATAATTCTAAATAAACTTTCCTTATGACATTTTGCTTAAAAATAAAAAATAAAGGTAGTATACTCTTGAAAAAAAATCATATTGTTTAAGTTTTTGCGAACCCTATATAAAAAAATCAACATTTTTTCTTTGTAAATCCAATTTTTTAAAGCTAAAATTTTTATGAAGAATGACTTTTATTTGAAAAATAAAATTTTTGGTTTATTTATCTTCATGGTAACTCCGTCCGTGGACAGTCTGTAGATAGGGATCGTAAATAAAAACGTTGAATAAAACCAATTTAGTGGATTAATAGTAATTTATGTACAGTATGTATGTTTAAGTGCATAAAGTGATTTTTTTACAAATGGGAAGTTTGACCGCACGAGCCGTTAGGCGCGTAAGGCAATCCCATGATTAAAAAAACGACACTTCATGCATGTGTTACATACTATGTTTTTCTACGACCGTATAAAAATTTCCCAAATTACCAGTTTATATGTTTTATTTATTTAAACTTATTAATTTTAATTTTTGCAGCACAGACCATTATATTGCAACAAAAAATCATAACCTCCTTATTTTTTAAGACACCTATCCTCTTTGTTTGTACTTACTTTTTGTAAAAATAATAATAAAACAGTATAAATTCCTTTTTAATTTCTTAATCATTTAAATTCATTATAACTATTAATTTTAAATCATTTCTATTAAAATGATTCGCAAACTGTTAAATTTTAAAACTAGTGACACATGAACTAAAAGAAATAATGACGAAATCAAAGTTAACTTGACTGTTTGGTTCAGTTGATGTCGCGTTTACAGTTACATTGCATAAATTGATATTTAAGTTTATTGGAGTAGGCATGGAAACAAAACACTAATTTAAAGTGTGAAAAAAAGGTTTGAAGTGTTAAAAAAGTTACTGCTTTTAACACTTTATGTAGTATACTAGAATGAAGTACTTTATCTTCATGTTAACGATTAAAAAACAGCATTTTTTTAACGGTCGTGGAAAAAATTTATTTATCTACAACCATGTATGTACCTATGTATGTAATGTGGATATCTCCGACTTTTTAAAAGTTTGGTGGTGTCATTTTTTTCTAACTTTTACTTTTGTCCCATGCAATGAAAGAGTTTAGTAGGCCGAAAGTAAAACTAACCCTTTACTCTTCTTACAATAAATTGAGAAAAACACCCGAACAAAAAATGTATTTCATTGGTTTAAAAAGTTAGTAACCCTAGTTACCACAATAAAATATGTATTTTATTGGTTTAAAACCACAGTAACAGGAGTTACTTAAAGTACATTTCTTATTCGGTGATAGCTGGAGAAGGTATTATAAATTCAAAAAGGTTTTATTACAGGGCAAGTCTCTAAACTCTTTTCAATGTAAAGAAACCAATGAACAGGTAGTTTTTTAGGTATTTGGTTCGACACACTCTGTAAATGATGCATTACAATAGGGCCATAAACATTTTAACAATGGTTTAGTTGAATATTTTTAGAAAATAAACCTTCCAGTGTCGGAGCATGTTGGGTACAAGTTTTACGACATTATAATGGGGATAATAATATACGATAGTTGTATGATAATAAGTTAATAATAACCTATACATAGTCCAAAAGTTTTAAACACATTTTTGAAATAAATATATTGGGATGAATAAATGATCGATGAAAAATATTTTTTTACAAATTTCGATATTTGATTTATTGCCCAGGTCTATTTTGGAACTTCTTGACATTTTTATGTAAATTAACACTACAAGGTTCACAAATAAAATGTTACAAGTTTATATTCATGCATTTAATAAGAGTTGACCATTGTATTTTGTAATTATTTGGCGATATTTCTAAATAAAGCATTGAAATAAGTAGTTAAAAGGTACCTATCTACAGATAAAATAATTATAAAAAAAATACAATATTAAATTTATTAGTCTATTAGATAAAAAAATATATGTATAAGATAAAAAATATATGTATATAGTTTATTTTAGTTTTTACAATTTTACTACTACAATAAATTTTAGTTCAAAAAAATAAAGTTCTTCACTATCAAAGTCATGATCTGCGGCATTCATTATAATGGGCTCTATTGTGTCTTTCATTAAATTGTCAAGCTTCCACATCTTGTTTTCTTTTTCTATAACGTTAGTGACAGCTTTGCTCCAGCTTTCCTCGGTTATATTTTTTAGCGACTGCTTTAAAACTATCTTTACATCTTTTAATTTAAAAGTGGTATTATTCCTCGCTACTAACCCTTTCACCTGTGCCCATATTTTATTCAATAGGTTGGCAATTGCAGCAACGCCATAAACAAAGCAGTATATTCAATAGGATTAAGTTCAAAATGATAAGGTGGTACGCGAAGTACAATGATACCACGTTCCATAAACATCTCATCAATAACATATCTTTTATATTTATATTTGACTTCCCTTACTTTTTTAAAAGTTTTTTTTACCATATTATATTCGCGAGGTATTTTTTTTTCATTCAGCCATTTTTTTATTTCCCTTTTTCGCCAAGAAGACGCAGGTAATTTTTCTGCTAGTCTAGAGTGGTAGGGGTATTATCCATAACGATAATGTAAATTAAGTAAAAGTAAAGTAATAATGTATTATCGAGAAACCCCTTAAAACTCAATATTTAATTGCCTTTTCAAATGTACCTTTTAAATGCTTCCTTTTTTATTTCTGCTAATGGGTAAATACATACGCTCTAGACAACGAGCGATAATTAAGTATGTAGGTATATAGGTGTCTTAAAGTACCCAAATTTTTCTTGCCCCGTCCGGGTTAATTTGTAAATGCCTATAAAACAAATGCCGCATAACAATTTAATAAATACTAGAATTCATTTAATTAATTAATAACTTTGACGTTTCTTTCTTAAAATTGGATTTTTAAATGTAATTATTCTATAAAATTTAATTTTTAATAAGCTATAATTTAACCCTATTTCAGCTCTCAGAATATGTGAATTTTACGTATTAAAAAACGTGACGCCGATGGTTTATAGCTGGTTTATGACCTGTTTAGGACGAACGTGACATTTTCTGCTATCACAGAATAAGAAATGGACTATAATAGGTATTTAATATCAATTTATAGTGGCCAAAGTATTGTAACAGTCGCAAACATTTTAAGGTTGGCCAACTTGACGTCTTGTCTGATATTTTAGACATCACTGTGACACCTTTACGCGCAAAAAAATGTCTTGTGTCGTAATAATTTGACAAACTAAAAATCATTTTGTTTTGTTGACACATTTTTAATTTAAAAATAATTTAAATAAAAATTAAAAAAAACCGGTTGGTAATAAAATGATATTCCAACCTCAGTAAAAGGTTTCATTACTGTCTTGAGAGTATGGTTTAAGTCGGCGCTCCGACAGTCATGAAACACTTTTTACCTTGGTTTGTTATGTACTAATTTTATAATATGATAAAAATTTAAACAGTAATTTTACTAATTTTAGTTTGAAACTAATTGTGTAATACCTATTTAATACGATACATACCAAAAACAGTGGCCACTACTTGAGGTATAAGGTCCCTTAAAATACTTTTATTAATCATTATTTAATTAAGCACACTTCACATTAATTTTAACAATTTTCCGTGGCTGTAAATCTTTATAAATATTTCTGTTAAAAATACAAAATATCATATCAAAATTAACTTGCTAACCGAACAATTGATGTGTTAAATTAAGACTGCTATTTATTTCATTTAATGTTTTATTTGCAGGCATCTTGTGTCAATAGTTATAGACTTTTATGATTTACTAGAAATAGATTTATATAGTGTAAAACAAAATAAATATATAAATATTTTTTAAATAAGTATGTATTATAGGCTTTTCAGAATTAAAAACTCTCATTAGGAGACGTGTGCGTAGAAAACACTTTTTATATTTTTATCTCCAAGGTCATCATTTCTTTATTTATAGATAACTGTTTGTTGGTTTCCCTAATATTATTAAAAAAATCATAAATCCATAAAATAAACAGAGACAAATTACATCTCATTTTCGTAGCACACAGTTGGCTTACTAATATTGTTAGTTTATATTAACAAATTTTGTATTAAAATAAAACCTGTCGGTATTTTAAGTTTATGGAAATCAGTCTGTATACCTACAACAGTTTGGATTTTTATTTATTAGATTTTTGTTACTACTGCAAATAATAAGTTTAAAGTAAAGAACTATTTTTAAATAAAGCTTTTATTTAACTATGTACTAAAAATTATAAAATAAACTTTTTCTTTAAAACTTTTACTATAAGAATATAGCGTCATTACAAAATTTATATGATATAAAAGCTTCTCGCGAGATTTAAGTACTCCTGCTTACTTAGTTTAAAAATTTAAAAAGTTTAAAGTAATCAGGTCAAGTTATTTGTTTATCTACTCACGTAAATCTCGCGACAAGCTTTTACATCATATTATGTTAATTAATGCTATATTTTTATAGTAAAAGTTTTAGAGGAAATGTTTATTTTATTATTTTTAGTGCATTTAAATAAAAGCTTTTTTATAGTTTTTTACGTTACATTTTGTTTTTACTTTTTAGTTTTCGCTAAACAAGGTTCTCAGTCTGTTTATTTTATTTAACATATCATTGTTGCAAGGTATTTTGCCGTTTATTTTAAACACTCAAGGGCATTGCATCGGAAACTTCTTTTATATGGTACCTATATTGTAGAAATGCATAAAAAAACTAATGCGCCATCTTAGGTATTCCGCCATGTTACATTTAAAATGATGTCATTTTAGTTATCGAGTTTCTCTTAAAAAACCCTTTTATTTAATACCCATTTTGCAGAAGTGCATTTAAAAAGTCCGCCATCTTGAGTATTTTGCCATGTTGGATTTAGAAGAGTGTCACTTTTTTTCGAGTTACCTTCAACAAGGAAAAATGTAGCATACACTGAGAAAACCGTTTAATACCCATAATTAAAATTTTAATAATCCCTATTATTTTTCTTAGTTAAATAGGGGATAACTAAAGTCATTTAGTATGATAATTAAAGTCAGTTTATAGCTTTTCTTTAATAATAATAATTAAATAAGTTAAAATAAATATAATAAATTTGTGTTTAGTAGTTTCAATTAAAGTATATTAATAAAGACAACTAAAACCGTTTAATAAACTTTATTACTCTTTAATAAAGTTTATTAAACGTTGTGATAGTTAAAAATGCTGCAAATCGGAAATTAGATTATTAATACTAATTAAACAAGCTTAATAAACACCATATGAGGCTTTAATTAAAATAGCATTACCGATTTATAGGGATAAATAAAGGGTTTTAATGGGTGTGCATTAGGGTGGTCCTTATTTATAGGTTATGTTTGAATTTTTTTACGATAGTCCTAAATTGGTTCCAAATAAATAAAAAAATCGTGCCAAATTGCAGCTCTTTATTTTAAAATAAACCGGGCCCTAACCACAGCCATAGTTTTACATGGGATTTACATGGAAAAAGTTCTGTTACTACTTTTAATTTTTTAGGATATGCACCAATCCACAGATCATATCGACACATAATAATTCTTGTTGCAAATTTAACGCTTTACAAAAAAGGTATTTTATGATTTTTGCTAACTTAATTGGTTTAAAAAGTATTTTATGTCAAAATCATCAAACGACAAAAAAATAATTAAATCGGGTCGGTGAAGCACTTTTTCGAAAGTCCTTAGAGAAAGTTTCCGATTTTGATCAAATTTTCATTAAAGAATTGTTTTTTTTTTATTTTATGATTTTGACATCGAATAACTTTTAAACTAGTTTGGTTAGCATAAAATTATAAAATACCTTTTTGTAAAGCGTTAAATTTGCAATAAGAATTATCATGTGTCAATATGATCCGGTTATTAGTGCATAACCTAAAAAACTTCAAAGTAATATTAGAACTTATTCCATGTATAGTATATTACATTACAAGTGTGGAAAATGACTAATTTCACACGAGTGGAAATATTGTAGCACGAGGCGTTAGCCGAGTGCGACAAACCCACGAGTGTAAAAGTCATTTTCACACGAGTACTGTACACTATTTTTCCTACGACCACAAATTATTCACCAAAAAAAATGAAAGTTTGTCTTTACAGAAAAAATAAAAAACAATTGAGAACTTTGCAACACTAGGGTGATTTTTACTTTGTAACACTAGTGTGATATGTACTTTTCCTCACTGCTATATTATACTGTTTTGACAATATTTTTACATCGAAAATCACCTACCTAGAGGCATTATATAACTTTTATAATTTTGGAATTTAAAAAGGCTCTTACTTATAAAAATTGTATGGTTTAGTTAGGTAATAACGGTAATAGTTTAATACGGTTTTCTGCTATTTTAAGGGTTTTTCAAAATTATTGATACTTACATATTTTATACACTCTTCTAACTTCTAAATAAAACGTTAGTGGCGCATATCCAAAATATTCCGTTTTAAAAAATATCAGTAAACAAATCTACGGAACCGGGAAGTGAAAAGGGATGCTGGGTGGGGTAAAATTGGTAAAACGAGTTAATGAAACTGAACATCACATGTAAAATTAAGTAAAAATTATATTTTTTTCTCGTATTTTTGAGAAAAAATATGAAAATTGTAAATGCATAACCTGAAGTCCTAAAAGTAAAAAAAAAGACTACTAAACGTCCGTTATACCATGCAAAATATGGAAAGCATTTGGCAACGTCGGAAAGGTCTGATTCTATTTATAAATGGATAAAAGAAAGTGGATTCATAAAGTGTGTATTAGCCTCAGGTTTATTTAAGGCATAAAAAAGGTTTAACTGGTTGTTTGAGTACACGAAGACAGAGAGAAAGGAATTTGATCTATAGGAGTTTTTCTCTGGCGCTTTAGGTCGAACGGTCAAGCGGCAAGGCTGCTTCTATAGAGTGCGTGCTCAAAGGTAGGAGGGATATTTTTAATTTGATCTACTTACCTGACAACACTGTGCCACTGAGCTAGCTGTCAGTGAAAGTTGTTTTTGATGGTATCCTGTTTGTTGATGAACACGAGGTATTTCTCAAATGGCGGGAAATAGATGGGCGTGCCATGGGAACTGTCAGAAGTCAAAGTGAAGGTTATACGTAACACCAGTAGCAGATCTTGGTTTGACAGTCGACAATTTATGCATTGCATCGAAAGTACAATAAGTATTAACAATTAAAAAGTGAAAAGCTCGGGAGCCACCAGGGGCACAGGCCCGACCTACTGGAGACTCCTACCCAGAATACAACCCCCTCTCGACACAGAGGGACGTACTGGCAATTGGACCCTCGGGGACCTAAGCCACAAACAAAGCAACAACAACAACAAGTTGTTTTTTGTGGTTATGTCTATTTTTGTTTATGTTTTTATTTTTTCGGAAATTTTATTATTACTCTTTTAATATTAGAAAAAAGCTTATACTGTGTAGTAACTTAACGTTAATAAGATGATTTTCGCTAATTTGGGTTCTACTGTTTAAGGTAAGTAAAAAGTTTTTTTACTGTTACTACCATAAATATGTCACTTGCAAAACCAATAGCAGTTTTTAGAATGACATGATAATATATATCACACGAGTGTTGTAAAGTACTTTGCAACACTAGTGCTGTAAAGTACTTTGCAACACTAGTGCTGTAAAGTACTTTGCAACACTAGTGTGATATAACGCATTTTCTATGCATGAAACCAGTGTGCTATTTGCTATTTTCACAAGTGGTCGTAGGAAAAATCCATTTACAACTTTTTCTGTGGTGAGGGCCGGGTAAATAAAGCGTTTAGCAATTGTTTATGTAAAGGTGTTGAAATATTTGGTATTTAGCACTGTTATTGATTTAAATATTTTTCTAGTTTTTTAAGATTTCATATATTGTGTGTGTTACATTATATTTTTTTAAATTTTATAAATTAAAATTAAAAAATATGAACTTAATCTGCCCCCTTAAAGTTTGCCGCCTAAGGCTTGAGTCTACTTAGTCTGTAAATCTACCCATTCTAACAAAATCTGACAAAGGCGGCTGAAGGTGTCGTACGGGCGTTTTCTGTACCCTTAGGGATGGAGAAAAGATTAACGCTATTATGTAGCTTCTTTCTTCTGGAACTAAGCATTGTGAGTGAAGATTTCTACAACCTGATGATTTTGCATTTTGGTTTCGAAGCACATGGCGTCTTCGCATGGTCGAGGAGGTACGCACACCTAGCGGAAAATCGTCAGTGGTAAAAGTGACCGATGCGCGATACTAGTAGCAGTTTTTGGTTTGACAGCTACTATTTATGCATATTCAGAAGTTTATCGCTTTAGTTAAGTGTTTGAAGTGTTTCTTATTTATTTGCTAGGAAAATCTGGGAGTTTTGAGCTCGATTATCCAGATTTTCCACAGGCAAAGCCGGGAAAGCTTATGAGCAATAGCTTATATGACCGGAACGGGAAAACTGGCGAATTGACTTTAGTATCCGAGCCATAAAACAGATAGACAAATAGACAGGGTCTCTTGTCGATGGGTACAAATAAAGCCTATACTCTGTTCACTATAAATTAAGAGAAATACCTGAATAAAAAATGTATTTTATTGGTTTAAAAAGTCAGTAACTCTAGTTACCAAAATAAAAAATGTATTTTATTGGAATAAAACTACAGTAACCGGAGTTACTTACCAGGTATTTATTATCAATTTATAGTGGCCAAAGTATGATACAAGAGCTGTGCTCAAAAGTGTTATTGTAACAGTTAACGAACTCTAAACCTGTGTGTGTGTGTGTGTGTGTGTAAATAAAAATCTAAATTCCGACCAAAATTATGACGTCATGTTACCGACGTATGTTTGACGTTGTTAAGTGACGTATTTTTGATGTTTAGAAAACTCGCCAGAAAAATTTTGTGACGTTTCATGATTTGTGTCAAATTCCAACCGAAGTATCATATCACAGAGAAATAAGACTAATAATTTTATAAAATAACTCTACCGATAGATGGCGTAATGGACAATAAACTACTACGGTAATTCAACATATTCGCTTCTTATATGAATTTTTTGAGCTTGTTGTTATCGCCTACATCGTATCAATAAGAACCAAAATAGTTCGAAACCGGTCTGCGGTGGGTGATTTTAAATAGCTTTGAAGAAATACCTTTGGCTAGTGTAAAAATCTGCATCTCCAGGTTGCACAGATGCGGCCTTGCAGTGCAAGGAAATTGCAAGCAGTAGTATGTATACTCCATAATTAGAAATATAATTTTACTAAATAAAATATCGTATCATTTTAGCTTTAAAAAAGTATATGCGTCAATTTTTCGTCATCTTAAAGACGTCAATATGACGTCATTAATGGGACGTCTTTTGTCTGTGACTTAGGAAAGTCAATTTAACGTCATTTTGCCGTCATCTTATGACGTCTTTGCTGACAAAAAATAACTAAAAAGAGCCGTCAATAAGACGTCAGCTTGCTGCTTGGCGTGCTTTAAACTCATGCAGAAGTACAGAAAACATAAAAAAATAAAAAGGATTGTTAAATTAGGTATTTTTTTCTAATATTACCCTTAAAATGTTAACAGTTTCGCTGGGAGAACAAAAACACGTGTTAATAAGTTTTAACTACGCCAAAAAAAAAATTTTAAACCGATCATATGATATACCTTAAAAAACAGTACATACCTAAAACAGTGGTCACTACTTGAGGTAGGAGATCCTTTAAAACACTTTTATTAATCATAATTTAATCAAGCGCACTTCACAAGAAAAGGTTTTATCAATTTTACGTGGCTGCAAATCCCTAAAAATATTTCGGTTGGAAATGCAAAATATCATATCAAAATTAACTTACTAACCGAACAATTAGTTTGTTAAATTAAGACTACTATTTATTTTATTTCATGTTTTATTTGCAGGCTTCTTGTGTCAATACTTACAAACTTCTCTGATTTAAAATAAATAAATTTGTATAGTGTGAAACAAAAATATATTGTTAATTAAAAGAAAATGTTAAAAAATAATAATACCAAATGTATACATTTATAAAAAGGGTTATATTATTTGGTTTATAAGTATGACAAGGTATTTAAGAACAGGGATTATTAAATTAACAGTGCTATTAAGAATTTTATCGTATAGTTGAGCTCAGATGTAATTTATTCTGAAAGCAATGCCGCAAAGTACACAAAAATTGATTAGGTAAACAAATTATTTTGAAAAGCACAAAGCCTTTCACAGAGCTGGATTACATATTTTTATAAAAAAACATTACCAAAACACATATTCCGTACTTTAAAAATATGTCCTTCTATTTATTCTCTCTCCTGCCTTAAAAACCGACGCGTGGCGTAAAAAACAGAATCTGGTTTTAACTTAATATTTTTTGCTAAAATCAAGCAATTCTTTGTTGTTAATAAAATTTAACACATTTTTAAAACATTAAATTTTCTAAACGGTGACGTCATATACCTCACGAACTTACACGTATTTAAATACATCCCAGGCAATGCCTTAAAAACGATATATTAAACAGAAATACATTTTAATATTAGGTTTGAAGAACATAAATCCCCTATCTAATAAATAAAGATAATTCAAACTTTGCGAACCACTTCATTACATCTGGTCATTTATTCCCAAATGTTGATAATCCTAAAATTTTATACTGCTTGAGCAAGCAGTTTTGGTATATCGGCGAGTAACATAATAACAAAACAAGCACTATTAGTCACGCATATTTTATTATATATGCCGGTATTTAGTTAGATCGTCTCTTTTCCGTACATTGCCTATGTGTAATGTTATTTAGCTCTACAGGTATGCCGCTCCTAAAAGCAATCACTATATATCTTGAAGTCAATTGAAATTTATAAAGCCAATAAAAACCTCTTAATAAAACTAAATGACCAGATTGACCTGAAAAACAGCACATTATTTACAGTTCTTTAAAAAATTTGGGATATACACTTTTATAAAAAATGTGTTAACCGTTTTGTATGTACGTTTATATATACCGGATCAGCTAAGTAACTTAAGCACATAGGCAATATAAGGAAAAAACATCCAACGTGAATTGCCTTACTGGCCCCTATCCCAATACCCATTAACTTAAATACAGTTAGTTTGTCTCATTTTAATTTAAAATAATTATTTTTGTCGGGGGCCTTGCATCGCACCTACTCATTAAAAACTTTTTGCGTTTATTTTTTGTAAGCTTTGAACAATATCTGCACATGGAAAGTAAAAAATGTTTACATTCGGTATAAACTTAAGTACATATTAACCCTTATCATAACCTAAGAACCTATATTGGGCTTTGTGGCAACGGTTTAAAAACATACAATTTTTGATTCTTATCATTTGTTATCATATCACTGAAACGACAATTTTCTTTTCCTTTACTTGTTTTAATTTTGTTTTTTTTTTTGAATTTTTAAATTTTCTGGCGTGTACCGAAATAACTACCACCAATTAAATTAATCTGCTGAACCAATACAGAACATATCTTCAATCATGGTATTTATTATTCGTACTCGTTTAAATGTTTTAAATAAATACTCATTATAAAGGGATTAAGTAGATACTACGTAGAAAATTAGGGCAAATATTATTTATTAAACTGGATACTGGATACTGCTTGTCGGTGGAAAATCTGAATATTGAGCTTTGTAGCTCCCAGAAATTCATAGCAAATGTATAATTAAAAGCTATGATATGCATAAATTGTCAACTGTCAAACCAAAAACTGCTACTGGTCTTGCGTATAAATTTCACTGTCAAAACCGACGCTTAAAGCGGCCATTTACAATATTTGCCACAACTCAAAACACCGTGAGCATAACCTTAAACTACTTTTTAAAATCGAAAGGCGTTTTTCTTACTCCAAAACCTAATAAAATTAAATAATAAACTATAGTTACTTAACCAATGGCTTGAACATAAATGTGATACCCTCTTGGAGCAAACCAATACTTAACCACAAGGTTTTAGTTAGGTTACTAAAAAGTTTCCTGGACTTCGTAAAAATGAGCTATACCAATTTGTTTAATATATTTATTTTTTTGGCATTTATTTGTGGGTATTATTACCAGTAAAAAATATATATTAATAAAAGTCCTCCTTAATGCATTTTTACAAGTAATAAAATACACGCAACCTATTGTTTTAGTCTAATACTCTGCGCTTAACATAACTTTGCCATTCAAATATGAACAATATACACGTCGTGTTACTTTACAAGTTCCATAAAGAATGTTTACCAATGTGTGAAAAAGACACGATCCAAATCAACGATAAAGCGAGACCAATTCCTAGTGCCATCAGAAAATGTTTACATGCAGGCATTTTTTGTCTAATATCTAAGAAATTGAAAAAGAATCAACCTATCTAAAACTTAATATCCAAGTGTTTCTTTCTGGAACCAAAAACACTACCTAAGGCTAAAAACATAGTGGAGCGACGAGGATAGCAGCGAACAAACAGCGCGGCATCGCGTCAAAATCAAGCCCGTAAAATTAAATGCATAACGCGATGAGTTTGTCCGAAATTGATTCCAAAAATACATAAGAATGTTGAATAAAAAGTTATTTGAAATAAATATCCTATAATGTCATTATGCTGCACTTGTTTAGTTACCTATAAGACTGAGGGTTACCCTGTAATTTTGACAAGGAAGTTAGACTATTTTAATTAATATTATGTAAAAACTATATATTTACTTACGTTTAGTATCATCTCGAAAATAGCCTAGCTTGGGTCAAAAGCTCTCGACAGCTTTTTAATAAATAAATTTATACCCATTACCAAATTTAATGATTTCCATTTTGTAATAAAGGTATACTAGCCAATTAACTTTTGATTAATTTTTTTTTGTATATTATTTTGGAAAATACAGTCATTTTTGGAGGTAAGTTGTTTTTGCATTATTGTGTTTAAATAATAGACAAAATTTAAAAAAAAAATGTCTTAACATTAAAAATAAAACAAAAAAAAATATAATCATCTTCAAATTTAAAATCTAGAGAAGCTGTGTTATATTTATCGATGTCTTTTTAATAGAAGGGTTTTTAATACGTTTAAATAAAACGTTTTAAAAACTTTTTTTTCTTGAACGTTCGGACCTATATAAAGTGTACCTAAAACGTAAGTTTTCCAAACATTGTGTGTTATTAGGGATGTTTACATAGGCCCGTCATCACAAAAATATAAAAACATTCAACAGTTCTCTTAACCTAGATAAAAAGTGACAGAAACTGTAATACAATGACAAAAATTTTTACTACAAAAACAGCCCAAGCAGCAAGCTGACGTCATTTTTAAGTCATTTTTGGTCATAGAACGTCATCAGACCAAAATTATGACGTCATTTTAACGTCATTTTAATGACGTGTTTTTGACGTTGCTAAAGTGACGTCTTTTCGACGTCATTTTTTCGTTATACTAGCTTATAAAAATCTAATGATGTCATGTTTAGAAAACCCGCCAGAAAAAAATTTGTGATATTATATGATTCGTGTCAAAATCCAACCGAAATAATATATGACAGAAAAATAAGACTAATAATTTTACAAAATTGAAATAGGAAAAAACTCTACCGATAGATGGCGTAATGGACAATAAACTACTACGCTTATTCAACATCTTCGCTTTTTATCGCCTACACCGTACCGATGGGACCAAAATAGTTCGAGACCGGTCTGCGGTTGGTGATTTTAATTAGCTTTGAAAGAAATATTTTTCGGCTAGTGTTAAAGTCTGTATTTCCAGGCTGGACCGTGTCGCGAGAGATGCGACCTTGCAATTTGTACTCTTTGCTTGCAGTGCAGGAAATTGCAAACAGTAAGTATATGCGTCAATTTTTCGTCATCTTAAAGACGTCATTATGACGACAATAACGGGACGTCTTTTGTCTATGACGTAGGTAGGTCAATTTAGCGTCATTTAGTCGTCATCTTATGACGTCTTTGCTGACCAAATGTGACCAAAAATGACTAAAAAGAGACGTCAATAAGACGTCAGCTTGCTGCTTGGGAGCTGACCATGTCCATAGTCCAAAGAATTGAACTTTTAGTTCCAACAAAAATCTAAGGACTTAAGGACTGCTAATCAGGTTCAGAACCGGTAAGGAACTGATCCCATTGTGACCTGCAAACACAAAACTATTACTAAAAATTCAGGATTTTCCTAACCGCCAATGCTGCTATTATTATGTCCAAATAAACCTTGTCAATAGACATTTTGTTTTCATTAAAAATTTATGGGTGAATTCGTAACCTTGACGTATCTCTACTAGGTGTTTCCATAAATAACCCACATTTAAAAACTTCTTGGCTAGTAGAATTTTTGGGATCTTTACGTCCAGTCCGCAAATCCTTGCGTTTACGAGCATATATAAAAATCATGATCAAATACAATATTGACCCACCCATACTCACCTTGTTATATAAGGTTATACGCAAGACCAGTAGCACTTCGTGGTTTGACAGCTGACAATTTATTTATATCATCGACTTAATATTTCAATAGCTACACTTTATAAAAAAGTTTAGGAATCTCTGGAACCACAGACTAGATTATTAAGAGTTTCGACTTACAAAGCCCTGGAAAGCAATAAGACTGAAAAGGAAAGAGCTGGCAAATTTTCTATGTAGCAGAACCAAATAACAAGATCAAGATCAACGGAAAAGCATTGATAAATTCTGCCCGTTAGTCTTTTGGTGCAGTGTCAACCTTCGGTGACGACAGGTGATGTGGTGTCTAGGGCCGAAGCGTTTTTAAATTAAATAAATAAAATTGCTGCAATGCTTTATAATATACTTTAAAAACTATTATACCAGGATTTTAAAGCAATTTATGGGAATAAAATGAAAGAACTGGTTTAATAAAAAAAAGTATTTATTTTAGTTATTTTATAATAAGCAACTGTAGATAGGTTGATTCTTTTTATAACATGTTTATGTAGAGTCCAGAGAAGTAGTAAGATTTTTTTAAATTTAATATTTTTTGAGGTGAAAAGTAAACATACAGGCTGTTTACCAATTAGGGTTGCAAAATTTAAGGGATATTCCCGAGCCAATTTAAAAATGTTTTGTTTCTAAATGCAGAGTGTTAGACTTAAAAAAATCGGGTTTTTAATAATATCCTAAATATGCCCTTTTGCGATTTTAATACAATTTTACTGTGGTATTTGGAACGCATCTCAGCCAATATTATTTACAAAAAATGTACACCACCGAGTTTTTTGCCACTTTTATATTTATATTTTCGAATAATACCGTTACAAATACAACTTTTTGTTTTCTAATATTTTTACGTAGCTTGCTTAGTTTTTTTTTAAGTAAATTAAAAAATAATTTAATTTAATTAATTCATAATTCTGCTAACATTTCTTAATAAAAAAATAATATAATACTTCATTCATTTTATTTTTAGGCCATCCGAATCACGAAATTTTTATATGAGTAGTGTTTAGTGACGATATTTAAAATTATCAGTAAATTGCAATATTTAATTAGAAAGGGATTTTAGTATTAAAATAAAATATTTTATTTAGTGTTCGAAAAATTTTAAAAATTCTTCGGTCAGTTTTATAAAAAATTTAAATTACAAAATATTATTTTTATTTAATAAAATAGAATATCCTTATATCACTAAAGGTGGAAGTAAAATAAGTCATTTTTTAGGCTACCATACCCTACTAACCAAACAAATTTTTCGGAAACCGTTTGTAAGAAACCAAATATTTCTATTTTTCTGTTGCCAAAATACTGGTGTACCTTATCTTCTAAAAATTAATAGTACACATCAGTTTTAGGTCATGAACAGGTCTTACCGGTGTCTTCCCGTTTGTGGAATTTTCGTCTCGGCACCTAGTCCCCTGGACTAAATTCATAATTAATTCTTCTTGTTTGGTACCCTAAAGGTGAACATATGTATAATTTAGACAGACATATTCTTTCTAAGTTTACATGATCGCTGTAATGCGAATTTAAATAAAACCCCTTTGTAAAGACTCCTTAATGGCTGACAATCTTATTGCATTACAATAGTTTTGATATTATTACAGAGTATAGTTAGTTCTGGTAAGCACGCCCTTTTTTGAATTCCTTAATAATGAAACCCAAGATTAATACCCAACTTTATTAATCCACTAAAGAATTCTTTTCCACCTTTAGGGTACCAAACGAAAAAGATAATTATACATTTTTGCCGACGTGTCCAAACCAGAAAAAAAAAGGGTCTGGTTAGGTAAAATTTTATTAGGTGCCAAAACGAGAATATCTTAAACGGGAATAAACCGTTATACCATTATTCATACCCACCCTCTTATATTGGGTTGTTACTTTTTAAGGCAAACAATAAATACAGCTCTTCAAGTGAAAGGAATTCGCGATTTTTCATGAGATTTAATGCGTTTAAATAAATGATTTTTTACGCAACTTACTACAGCTGTAGCTTAGAGGGTACACTTTTGGGACACAAGGTTATAGGACCCAAAAAGTAAGCCCCTAAAATATTTTTACTGAATTTTGAAACGCCTTTTATTCGTTTAATTTTGCGCTCATTTTTATAATAATAAAGGCGCGAAGAACCACAAATTCCTAAGGGTAAAATGTATGACTATCTACCTATATTACTTAAGTTCAAAAGTAATTGATTTTGGAGATACAGGGTGTTAAAATTTTAATCTGGTGTTAGTTTTTTAATACAGGGTTTTAAAATTTTATTAGGTGCCAAAACGAGAATTTCTTAAACGGGAATAAACCGTTATACCATTATTCATACCACCCTCTAACATTGGGTTTTTACTTTTTTTAGGACAAACAATAAATACAACTCTTCAAGTGAAAGGGATTCGCGATTTTTCATGAGATTTAATGCATTTACATAAGTGATTTTTAACGCAACTTACTACAGCTGTAGCTTAGAGGGTCCACTTTTGGGACACAAGATTATAGGACCCGAAAAGTAAGCCCCTAAAATATTTTTACTGAATTTTGAAACGCTCTATATTCGTTTAATTTTGCGCTCATTTTAATATTAATAAAGGCGCGAAAAACCACAAATTTCTAAGACTTAAATATGACTATCTACCTCTATTACTTTAGTTCAAAAGTAAATAATTTTGGAGATACAGGGTGTTAAAAATTTAATCTGGTGTTAGTTTTTTATAAATAATTTTGTTAATAATAGGTGGGTGTATTGACACAATATTTGACTAAAGGGGGTTTGGGGAGTAAAATATTAAAATCTGATTTCATTTTAATTGTAAAATTTAAAGGATGCCACCTGCGGTATCTAGCGGACAATTAAAGCGAACGGATTTTTTGGTATTTAACTCTTAAATAAAAACACTTATTCCTTAACAAATTTTACGTGGCTTAAGAATGCTATTTCCTTTTAAATGCCTGCTAGATACCGCAGGTGAGAGACGTTAAAATATGAGCATATTTTACATATTAAAACCCCTATTAGCCAAATATCGTAACAATATAATTTTAATAATAATGAGTATTAAAAATAAAATTATATAAAAAAACTAAATCCCGATTAATACTTTAAAACCCTGCTTTTAACGAAATCATCCACTTTTAAAATAGGGTAAATTCGTCAGTCGTAGATCGTCATATAATAGCCATAAGAATTTGGTAGCATATTTTTCTGCACCTTTTAGAGACACCCTGTAAATAATATAATATCCCCCATAAGTGCACACATTTTGGATATACAGAGTGTTTTTTAAATATTGTTAATTTAGCTAGCCACTTATAAATTGCTTGATAATACAAAGATAGAAAAAAAAGGAAATAGAGGAGATTTAAAGATTTTTACGTTCCAAATAAAACGTAAGTAGCGCATATCCAATATATTACGTTTTTAAAAAATATCAGTAAACAAACTTACGGGACCGGGGAGTGAAAAGGGGTGCTGGGTGGGGTAAAATGAATAAAACGAGTTAATGAAACTGGACATTACATGTAAAATAAAGTAAAATTACATTTTTTCCTCATATTTTCTAGAAAAAATATAAAAATATGAAAATTGTAAATGCATAACCTAAAGTCCTAAAAGTAAGAAAAAACTACTACTAAACGTTAGTTATACCATGCAAAATATGGAAAGCATTTGGCAACGTCGGAAGGGTCTGATTCTATTTATGAATGGATAAAAGAAAGTGGATTCATAAAGTGTGTATTAGCCTGAGGTTTAATTAAGGGATTAAAAAAAAGATTTAACCAGTTGTTTGAGTACACGAAGACAGAGAGAAAGGAATTTGATCTATAGGGGTTTTTTCTCTAGCGCTTTAGGTTAAACGGTCAAGCGGCAAGGCTGCCTCTGTAAGGTGCGTGCTCAAAGGTAGGAGGGAGATTTTTAATTTGATCTACTTACCTAACAACACTGTGCCACTGAGCGAGCAGTCACTGAAAGTTGTTTTTGTGGTTATGTCTATTTTTGTTTATGTTTTTATTTTTTCGGAAATTTTATTATTACTCTTTTAATATTAAAAAAAATTATACTGTGTAGTAACTTAACGTTAATAAGATTATTTTCGCTAATTTGGGTTCTAG
The DNA here is from genome assembly GCA_014170235.1 of Listronotus bonariensis. Taxonomy (NCBI): domain Eukaryota; kingdom Metazoa; phylum Arthropoda; class Insecta; order Coleoptera; family Curculionidae; genus Listronotus; species Listronotus bonariensis. The sequence continues at coordinate 79,357 of JACEGR010002672.1, read as the reverse complement.
TGTTTAAGGTAAGTAAAAAGTTTTTTTTACTGTCACTACAATAAATATGTCACTTACAATACCAATAGCAGTTTTTAAAATGACATCATATCACACGAGTGTTGTAAAGTACTTTGCAACACTAGTGTGATATAACGCATTTTCTATGCATGAAACCAGTATGCTATTTGCTATTTTCACAAGTGGTCGTAGGAAAAATTGTCATTTAGCGACTTAAAACCTTACATCTTTTCATATTATGTTACGTCTGAAATACTACAACTGGTACAAAATAACATTTTCTTTAATTATATATGTGAATGACAGACATGACGTTAAAACAAATTCAATGATTATGTCAATAAATTTCCACTATAATTCGCCCCAGTCAGATGAAAAAAATTTCATTCAGGTTCCATTTTATGTTTTTTCGTGCTGGTGTTTTTGTACAGTTATGTTTACAATTTTTTTATACCAGAGACGAAAGGTAAAACTTTGGAAGAAATTCAGTTTATATTAAAAGATGAAGAAGGAGAAAAGCTTCTTTCAGCCCAAAATAATATTACTGATTGTATTTAAATTATACTGTTCTTTTTTATATACAAAGTGTTTTCTAGCTATGCTACGAAACTTAAAAGGGTGCTTTTTTAAATATTAGGACACTTATTTATTGTAAAAAGCGCTTTTAAAGGTTTGCCTAGATTGGGATAATTGGGTCCAGTGGCGTCTCATTGGGCACCACAGCCAATATTATTGTGAAAGAAAAACGTTACTTTACAAAGTTTTAGTGTTTTTCTGTAATTAAGCATTTAACAGTTTAGCTTTTTAGTATTTAGTATTTTCTTTGTATCCACCTTTGTTTTCGGAAAAAGAGACATTAAGGGTATTTTAATTTCTTATAAAAGGTACTAATTAAAAACATGATTTTTAATCAAAAAGAAAAGAAAACAAATATTTATAGTAAAATAAATGAGCAGTCGTGATTTTTCTTTTTTGCTATTTACTAAGACCTAAATTATTTAATTTTTAATTTTGAAGTTTGTTTAGGGCTACTTTCTAGCACGACTAAAAGTGACTTAATTTTTTTTTAAACGAACCAAGATATAAAAAAACAAGGATTAAAAAGTTGCATCTTTTATTGTTTAATCTAAATCAAAAACTTTAAATTAATCAGTGGCGTACTATTTTTCTTAATAATATAGGCTGTGTTGCACACTAAGACGCCACTGGGCCCTATTGTTTTAATGTAGGTAGAGCTTTACAAGTAACTTATTACATTAAATAAATGTATCCAATTTTATCCAGGTTTTTAGATATCTTAAAAATACCGACTAGTTTTAAAAACTTTAACGTCCTGTATCTTCGAAATAATGTTTATAGACACATTTTTTTTAAAGACATAAGAAATCACCTCTTAAGTTTTGTACCGCAGTTAGGAAATACCCTGTATAGAAGACAATCATGTATACTGTGCATTTCAGTTAAGACAAGCCATCACCACAAATAAGTTTGTTAATTATACACTTGGAGGGAGAAGGGATAACCCTGAACAAGTACATTTTGGCGAAAAAAATTTTCCCTTTAAAAATTAAAGTTGACATGTTTTAGTTTTTTTTAAACTGTACAAATAATAAAATCATAATAGAGTTGGAGCCCGAAAGCAGCAGACACTTGGTTATTTTGTAAAAGCTAAAAGTTTGTTAGTGCATGCTCCCAACATAGGTAAAAGCAATGGTAGAATATGAAGTTTGACTCGTAGTGGCTTTGGCAGGTACCAGGTAAATGATTCAGCTATGAAAAAGTCACCCGGTCATCAATCATTGTCGTGATTTGTCTCACTTTTAAATTATTTTCTCTTTTTATTGCCCGCAAATTATTTAAACGACGTGAAACAAAGAAAAAGTTAATTGACATGTTTACTTGTATGACGCCTTCGGCTTTCTCTTAGCTAAATTCTACTCTACCAGGTTAATAAATTGAAAATCAACTTTAATCATTTTGCAAAAGCTAGAATTCCATATATGTTACTTAGGTACCTATCAGAAGCTACCTTAGTCGCCAGACAGTTTTGCAACCCCTTGGTAGACAAATATTTTGGGGTGGCCTGATAATCTAATTTCTGTTATTTAACAAGATATACCAAGAAGTCTTGTATAACAGTTGTAGGGTTTCCATATTCAAATCGGCATGTCCTAAAAATATTTTGATGTATACAGAATCTCCCAGAAAAACAAAAAAAATACTTTACAGCATTACCTTTTTTTTTGGGCACTCTGTATACATTAAAATATTTTGAGAACATGACTTTTTAAAAACCCTACTACTTTTATTTAAGACTTTTTTCATAACTTGTAATACTAGAAATATTCGACGTCCTCGGACCATTAGACCACCCCGAAATGTTTGTGTGCCAAGGGGTTTGAACTATCAAAAGTGTCTGCCGACTAAGGAAATATATTTTAATAGGTACCCAAATAACATACAGGTCTGGAAAATCGTTATCGAACCATTGGGATTAACAAGTGGAAAAAAGAGAAAGAGATCTTGCCTTAAGATAGAGAGTAACAGAAAATTAGATATTCCCCTATTTTCAAATGCAATGATGCCATATGTATGTATACGCCTTGCTCGCACCCCCACCCTTTCCTGCAGTAGTATGGGATGGAAACCATACCGGCTCACCCGCGCGACCGGAAGCATTTGAACGAAGAGAGTTCATTTTCAAGCTGATTGGAGTGTTGCAAATTGCTGTCATTTCATTTTTAAATGTTGGTTTATATCGTTGAAGAAAGAGTTCAAATTATCAAGTGGTACTATGCTGGTAATTCAGCAGAAGAAATATTTGGGACATTTGCACTTTTATTTGAAGGAGGTCAATGTCAATTAAAAAAAATGGTATCAACAAGATGGTTGTCAACAATTTTTTGCAGTCACGTTTCCAAATCCTATAATCAGCGGAAGAGGTACCATAAAATGGCCTCCAAGATCACCGGATTTGGCACCAAATGATTTTTGTCATTGGGGACATGTTAAGCAACAAATTTATAGGCAATGTCATGAACGTGCAAATGACTTAGATGAACTCCGCAAAAAAATTAGTCAGGTTTCTTATAGGCATATCACCTAAAATACTTGAAAAAACAAGAACCGAATATTATAACAGTTATATTGTCTTGCACAAAATGGTGGTCTCTTTGAGAACCCTATAAACTAAGATTTTTAAAATTTTTAAAGTTTTTATAAGAAATTTTGTTAGAAGTACTTTTTTTTTCTTTATTTCTTTTTTAGAATTATTTGTGTATTTTTTTTGGATTTGCTTTTTATTTTTTCAGTTTTGTTTAGCACCAAACGGCAAAAAAAATAATTCTCTTAAAAATAGCAGTACTTGATGCATTTAAAGCAAGAAATTCATCATATAAAGTCCGCGCGTTTAGTAAAGAGGCCATCATTATCTACGCGAAATCTTCTGTAACTCTTTCAATCGCGGTTTCGAGGGCTTCGTATCGTTACCTAGGAAGTAGACATTTTAAAGATTTGATTTGAAAAAATAAATTACATTTTAAATACGGGATGAGGAAACAAGAGGAGATTTTGCGCAGAAAATGATGACGTCGGTGGCATCTTTACTAAACGCGCGAACCCTACGATATCTAATATTTACGTAAAAAAAAATGTATCAAAAATACACAGCAGTAACACCATCTATGCTTGCACACAAGCAACTGCGTGCTCGATAGTGTTGGAACCTTTCAAATGATCTTCTGAATGATATTCGAACATCGAGATATTCGAAATGTTTCGAATATTTCTTCCGAATATTCGTATTTCGTCGTGAAATATTTCATGAACGATCAGTCATGAATTCATATTCGTAAACACCGAACAAAAACACGAAAGATACCGAATGAATGATGAATGATATTAAATATCTAGGCGTTTAATATAGGCAACCCGTAAAACATACCTTAAATCATTAGTAATCAAACAAGCAAAGAATATCAGCTGTAATATTTATGGTTAAATAGTGCCAAAACTCGAAAATACTCGGTTTAGACGTGAAATAATTTGTTGCCGCAAATAGCAACAATCTTTCAATCGGTATTTCGACAGAATAAAAGCTTATTGGCAATAAAATATAAAATGTTTCGAAAGATATTTTGCAAAGAAATATGAAGTGTTTTGAAATATGTTTCGAAAGATCTTTCTCAATGAAATATAAAATGTTTCGAAAGATCTTTCGAATATTAAAATCATTCGAATACGAATATTCGAATATCGAAATCTTTCGAATATGCACACCACTAGTGCTCGAGGCTCGATACAAAGCGAGTGCGTTGGCGCTGCTATTAGTGGTGGGGGAAAAAGGAAGGGAGAAGAAATCCGGACGGGCGCGTCTGCGCTGCTCAGCTGTCGAGTACAGGGTTGCCGACTTGCCCTAAATTTCAGAATAAAATTAAAATAATAATAGTAATAAAAATGTTATTAAACTTTTTACTTTATTTTTGTGGTTTTTAGAATGTAATTGTATAGTTTATATTTAATTTTTAAAATTTAGGGATTTTCAGAAAAATAATAAAAAGAAAAAAATTTGCAATAATTTATATTATTCTTACCCATGTAAACATAAATATACAACATTTAATTTACCAAGTTAAATATTAGCCTAATATACTAAAAAGTAAAAGAATTAAAATAATAAAAACTATTGTTGTGTTTCCGATACAAAGTCTCGCGAAGTCTCGCTACTTTTGTCAAACATTTTTTACCATTTTCTTTATTGGTTGTTGTACTAACAATTGCCTGGCTTTTTGCTACTTCTGAGTAACTAGAACTAACAATTACCTGGCGTTTTGCTACTTCTGAGTATAAGGACAGATACATTTTTCTTATGATTTGCAAGGTTTTTTATTTTAAAATTAACATTTTTTGTTCTACACTGTATATCTAAAAAGATAAAAGCATTCTGATAAAAAATACGGATTTTACAAAATCTTCACAACAAAACAGTGTTTTTATGTATTTTATATGTTAAAAAATAAAGAAAGTTGGGAAGATGTAACTTTATTACGCTTCTAAGAATAATTAAAAATTATTCTTTACATTTGGATGGTCATATTTCCAAACCTAATTGAGATAGACATATCAAATGTGGTACTTGTTTAAAGCTTTTTAATAGATCTTTTGGTAGTAATATAATATAAATAGTGTCCATTTAAAAAATATCATACCTATTGTCGTACCCTGTATATCATATGAGATAAAAATCATTTGATCACTGTTGGTTTATTTTGTACAATAAAAAATAATGATGTTAAGGGGGATGTAAATGTAATAAGGCATTCTATTTTTTTTTTAATATTTTTTCAGTAAAGAGCACCTAATTTTAAGTTAGATTAGTAAGAATTTTGGCCAAAAAATTTAAATTTCTATCCCATAGTGCGCTGGTGTCCTGATAGGGGAGTACGTTTGGATATAAGCAAAGAGAATGGGGAAAAATTTGTGCATTAGACAACATTGCATTCTTATCGCATTTTCATCGCATCGTCGGTTTCAGTCGAACTTATGTGATTCAGTAATACTGTTAGCGCTCTCTATTCCACTTGGGCAATTGCAAAGGGCGAATAAAGATTTTCCACACCTGTATATAAAATTTAGTTTTTACAAAAAAAGAAAGTTAAATTTATGTTAATAACTTTTGGTACGTGGTGCCTGCCAAAGCCACTATGAGTCAAACTTTATATTCTACCATTGCTTTAACCTATGTTGGAACCATGCACTGATAAACTTTAACTTTTACTAAATAACGAAGGTCTGCAGCTTACGGACTCTAAGACTATGGAGGGTGGCCTTAAATGGTATGCATTGTATGAATCTCTTTTATATAAGTTAGTATTTTAGGTGTAAAAATAATTTTTAAGTTGTTTTTTATCTTAGAGTGTAATCCAATAATTTATAAGTTACTTTTTTAAAACATTAATTAAGCCTATTTTCTTTTGTTAGATTAATTCTTTATTATATAATATTAATACATTAGTTTATACATTGTTACCCTAAAAAATTTGTGAAAACACGTCTATGGTATGCAAAACTTAAGTTTTTTGGACTATTTGACCGTCGTTGTAGATTTTGTATCCTTGACGTTTCGCCAGCGCAAGTGGTACAGTAGTACGCAAGTAGTCTACTAGAAACCTTCTGAGGATGCCACTCGCACTGGCGAAACGTCAAGGATACAAAATCTACAACAACGGCCGAATAGCCCAAAAAACTAAGTTTACCAGAAGATGGCCGCGAAAGCCTTACACAGTATACTTCTATGGTATATTCGTTTTACCTTAACAATATTTTTTAATTTATTCTACAGTTCTATTATAATGTAACAGTTCCTCATACACAGTATTAAGTTAGAAAAACTGTAAGAATTTAGATTTTAAGTAATTAAACTACTTTTTATAAAATAAAAAGGTTTTTCTTATCCGTCACTGATTAATAATAAATATTTTTTACAATTTTAAATATGGTTATAATATAATAAATCAGACTTCTAAAAATCAACCCCGTTAATATAAGGTATCTATGGATGGGGTTTGCAAGAGCACAAAAGAATTGAGTATATCACTAAAAAATAGTTATTTCTGATAAATGTATTGTGTTTATAGTAAGTCTACAGGATTCGCAAAAAATTCATAAACTTTATTTGTCTTTAAACCGAAACTTCCTTAATTTTTTCCAAAATGTCAATTTATTTTATTATAAACAAAGTTTTACGCGCGGCTTTGCACGCGTTTAATTCGGGGTAAAACAATTCCCCTCTTCCTATACCGTGAAGATTTTAAATGTAATTATACAAACAAACCTTTGTCTCGAATCAGTAATCCATTGAAAAAAAAACATATTAAAAATGAATTAGCCTTTTTACAAGATTTGTAAAAATATATAACACTGTAGGTTTATTTTAATAAACACCGACAAAATTCCCCATTTTTAACACGCTTTTATTAGCTTGGGTTGTATGTATGTATGTATGTAGGTAACGGAATCTTTAAGCTTAATTTTCACCAACTTCCAGCGATTCGATTTCTTTGAAACTTTGCACACGTATCAAGAACCCATGACAATGCAATAATCTGCAAACAGTATACCGTTATCCTAATTAGGATCGCCAGGATAAATAAATTCCTTTATAGATTTTCTGTAGGAGAGTAACAGAGAAAGAGCTAGTGCTTGATCTGCGCATGCGTTCAGTTTCGGACGTACTCTCAGCATAAGGCTGACAGAAACTTGTTCGGAGTAGTTGCGTTCTGAAACCCCATGCAACAGTGAAGCTTTAAATGAAATGATTAAATTACGAAATAGTTCGTGAAACATTTTAATATCACATGTCCGCAGAAAACTAATTGATATATCGAACTAATAAATTAAACATAAATAATAGTTTAAAAAAACTAAAGAAACACGCTTTTATATGCAACCGAACTAAAAATTAGAAAATAATTTTTCATTACAAAGAGTTTGTATTACCGTAATAAAAGGTAATAAAAGGTCAAACAATAATTCATAATTATATACCTCAAAACAGAATTATAATAAAATTTAAGATAATAACAGAATAATTCACTTCAGAATAAAAGCGTGGGGTGCCTAATATATTAAATGTTATAATTATTTCATTTGTAAATATATATGAGGGAAAATTTATGAAAAAATAGTAAAATGCACCCCACGCTTTTTACTCTGAAGTGAATTATTCTGTTATTATCTTAAATTTTATTATAATTCTATTTTGAGGTAAATAAATATGATTCATTGTTTGACCTTTTATTACTGTAATACAAACTTTTTGTAATGAAAATTTTTTTCTAATTTTTAGTTCGGTTGCATAAGTTTTTTTGTATTATTTTATATTCAAAATTTTGCAGTAGGCCACGCAAATAATTCAGTTAACAATTTTTTTATTATCTTGATTATTGTAAAGGTGCTTATGTTACAAATTTCAAAATTGGATTTTGCTATTTCTTTTAATATTGTTTTTTTGTTACAAAAATCTAGGTATGTAGCACTTACACAAGCAATTAATTTGTAAAAAGTTATAATTAAATATTTTTTTTGTTTTTTTGGTAGTATATTCTATTTAGTTTATTCTTAATTTAAAAAAAACATAAAACAAAAAATGTAACGTTACGTTTGTTTTAAATATTATAAATAACATTATTAAAATAAAATATTATAAAAATGACTTTTACCCTAAATTTTCCTACTAAAATTTTACCTAAAATTTAAAAATAAAGTAGTTTACCTTACTTATAAAAAATTATTCTTTTAAAGTTGTTTTTTAACTGTATACCAAATCTTAAAATTGCTCATGTTTTTTCCAAGATGGCGCCCAACAGCCTTCTGGGCCACTTTACCGCCAAATTAATATCAAGCTGTTTTTTCTTTTTATGGCATTAAAGTTTAAATGTTTAATTTATTGAACACAATAATTTAATTAAAGATGTCATTAATTTGGCTTTAATAAATATTTTTTTATAGACAACATTAAAACTATAACTTAAAGAAATAAGGTTGTCAAACCGAATATATACACTGTAGTCTCTTAATAAAGTCAATATTTGTATTCAAATTAAAGGTAGAAAAAAACATGAAAAACGCACAATTAATCACAAATAAACGCAAACAAGTTAACAGAACAAACCGGCCATTGCAAAAATACCAAACAATTGAAATTTTGATCGGCATCGTCATCAAGTTAACCAAAATTAGAAAAAATATACCAACAATGCCATTTAAAATTAGCAGTCGTTTTCGGTTAAACCAGAAGTAATAAAAAACAAGTGAATATATTAACTAATTCAAAAATATGTCCAATAACTACATACTAAATTTCTTTTTTCTATTGTAAAAGATAAAAAAGGTACGAAGGAGAACCACCTGCAAGAAACACCCCGTATAGTATTTAACGAAGCATTGCTACAGAGTTGCCTAAAAATATGGTCAAGGATATATTTAATTTAAAAAATACCTTTAAAACTTTTGACACACCCTGTAGAACGGCAATTTTTATTTGTTACCCTACATGACAAAAGATATCGGGCATGAATAATTTAACAGTTACATTGGCACCGTTGCCAGATTGCCTAGTTTTGGGCTACGCCTATTTTTATTAATTTTTCTATTTATTTTCATTGCAATAAACTGCCCAGGCTAAATTTAATTCCATAAATTTTAAAATTTCAGTTGCTAAGATATGACAACAAAAGTACAGATATCTCTAAAACCGCTTAAGTTGCGTTTACGAATTTCAGTATTTAAAAATTCTAAGCAAGTAGAATTGAACAGTGACAACATTTATTTTTGCCAGATTTTTAGTTTTGCGCTACACGTAATATTGTTTGTATTTTAAATAAAATGACATAATTATTTTAATTGCAAAAAAGGAGCGTGCTAACTATAGTAAGATTCCAAATTTCTAAAATTTAATCTTTATCAATTACCGAGATGTGACAAAACCACATTTCCATTAAAATTTCACATTTTGTGAACACAACTTTAGTGATTTTAAGATATATATACTTTTGACACTTTATATTAATAATAAAGATGTATTAAGTAACTTCGCTTACTAACTTTTCAAGCCAGTAAAATAATTTTTTTCTTAAGGTGTTTTTTTTAAATTTATAGTGCCCAACCCAAAGTATAGGCGCTAACGTTCTTTTTTTTGTGCTAAAAGTGTAGCACACCATGCCTAAGAAACTACTTTTTTTTAAATTTAGAAAATCCGTGAATATCGTACAAATATAACCCCCGATCGGACTGAACTCAATTTAAATCGCTTGAAAAACAGGATTGACTCATGGCGTTCAGTCGAATCCCTTACTCAATCTGAAACGTGTATATTGCAATTTTTTGTCGGATTAAGTTTTATCCGATCGGTTGAATCGAATTCAGTACAACGATGTACCCTTAGTCTATTTGTTCCGGTTTAACAAGGTATGGCTGCTATTTTCAAATTTTAAATGACACCACCGGTATATTTTCTTATTTCGATAGAATGTGACATTCTGAAAATGATGATATGACATCTCATTTTTTGACATTTGTGCGTTATTTCAAATACTTTAGTACCACATAGGCAGTATTTTGAGTAAGACTTTTTCTGCAGAACACATAATGAATTCATAATTTTGTCATACATTTATATTATTATTTAGTAGTTTAGAATTATTTTACTACATGCTTTATTAATCAAACCTTTATTAAAATAGTGCCTATATGGTACTAAATTAGTCGAAATAAACGAGCCACCCTTGTTTCATTTTTTAAAAAAGGACTATGACCATAAATAGGATTTTGTAAAATTTGGGTCTGCCAAAGACGATTAAAATTATTTTTCCATGGCTACTTGACTTAAAATAAACCAGTTAAGCTTAATTATGGCACTCTAAATTAAAATTTCAAAAAACAATAATAATTTTTTACAGCAGAAATGTCAAAAAATTACATGTGAGGTATCATTGTTATAGGTCATATTTTATGGAAATAAGATGAATTATACCGGTGGTGCCATTTAAAATTTAAAAATAGCAGTCGTTTCCGGTTAAACCGGAAGTAATATAAATTAAGTAAATGAATCAAACAATCCAAAATTATGTTAAGTGACGATATATCAAATTTCAGTTTTCTATCTTAAAGAGTTAAAACGTTATAGGGGAAACCACCTGTGGAAAACACCCGCTATACTGTGATAATTAAATTAATGTCAAAAATCTGCGAGTCATCTCAAGTTTATTTTAAGTTGTAGTTAGAAACATTTTGGAGATATGCTCTATATTGGTTAGGCGGATTCATTTATTGGATGGTCTTCTTGTTGAGTACACGCCTGGAAAGAATGGGACCGCTTCGGTCCTGGTCCCGGGGTATACGGGCTGACCCTGTTCAGCCCTATTGACCCCTATGAACTGGCCGATCGCCTGAAACAAAATAAAAGAAAAACCCCCAAAAACCCAAAAATTCTAATTAAAGAACGACGTTTCGGTGGCAAGTCTGCCACCGTTGTCAAGTTAAAAATTAAGTTAAAAAATAAAAATAAAATATTAACTAATATCTAAATTAGAAATGATTAAAATTTAGATTATTTTTATATCTCAAACTGAAAATAGTTTGACATATGTGTCATGAGTGACAAGTAACTGGTGTATTTATTATTTGTAGGACAAAAAAGGTAATAAGTTAGTTGATTTTTAGTTTTCCTGAAGATACTTCAGTATCGAGCAAAGGCAACCAAGTGTTATTTAAATTAACTGAAATTGATGCTACACAATTATCTTTATTTAATAATATATACGCACTTTCTTTGATTTTGCGTTTTTTAGAACAAGTTTCCTTTGCTAAAATACTCGAAGCATCCCAGTTTATTCTATGATTGTTATCAAATGCGTGTTGGCAGATTTTTTATTTATGAAATTCTGTGTTTTTAATGTATGATCTGTGTTCTTTTATGCGTTTAGCTAATGGTCTACAAGTTTCACCTATATAAAACTTATCGCATTCGCAAGGTATTTTATAAATGACATTTTTTGTATTTTCATTTAAGTTGTATGGTTTTGTTTTTGTTAAATGAGATCTAATGGTGTTTTGTGTTTTAAAGATTGTGCGAATATTAAATTTATTTCCTATTCGTTGAATTTTATTTGATAGTCCGGGAATGTATGGTAAAAATAAATTTGTAATAGGTCTATTTTGATTTTGTCTTATATTTGGATTTTCAAATTCAAGAAAACAATTATTTATAAAATCAAGAGGATAATTATTTTGAATTAAAATATCTTTTAAATAATCTTTTCATTGTTTATATTTTGATTAGAACAAATGACTTTAATTCTATCAAATAGACTTTTTACAACTCCCTTTTTAACCATTATGGGGTGATTTGAGTTAAAGTTTAAGTATCTATTTGTATGTGTAGGTTTTCTGTAAATTTTTGTTACGAAATTGTTTAAATCTTTTTTATTAAAATGTCAAGAAAAGGTAGTTGTGAGTTGTTTTCTTTTCTAAAGTAAACCTAATAGTTGGTTCTTGTGTATTAATGTGTGTTAAAAAATTATTCAAACAGTGTTCGTCATATTGGTATATAGAAAAATGTCATCTATATATCTCCACCAAACTAAAGGTTTATATTGATAATTCTCTACAAAATTTGACTCAAAATTTTCCATAAAAATATTACTTAATAAAGGTGATAAAGGTGAACCCATAGCCATGCCTGAAGTTTGTTTATAAAAATCAGTGTTGTATTGAAAATATGTTGTTTTTACACAAAAAGTAAGTAGCTCAAGAATAGAGTTTATGTTTAGTTTGGTTCTTTCACCAAGATGGACATCATTTTCTAATTTATTTCTAACAATATTTAATGTTTTATCCACTGGGACATTTGTGAATAAACTAACAACATCAAAACTTACCAATGTATTATTTGGATCGATATCAATGTTAGCTAGTTTCTCTAAAAAATGTTTAGAATTTTTAATGCATGTATCAGTATTGTTTACTAAAGGATCTAAAATGTTAAGTAGAAATTTTGCTAGTGGATGTGTAGGTGAGTTAATACAACTTACTATAGGACGTAAAGGTATATTAGGTTTATGTATTTTTGGTACTCCGTAAAAGTGTGGTGTTTTACTGTTGTGTGGTGTGAGTTTAAATCTTTCAATATCTGTAAAATAGTTTTTATGTTTTTTTAACGTATTATTAATTTGTCGTTCAATACATTCAGTAAGGTCATTGTTTATTTTTGTGTAATTACCATCATTTAAAAGAGACATTATTTTATCATCGTATGTATTACAATCTATTATAACTGTTGCATTTCCTTTATCTGCAGGAAGAATTTTAATGGTATTGTCTCTTTTTAATGATTGTAATGCTTTTTGTTCAATTTGTGTTAGATTTTGTTTAATTTTAAAAGGTTTTTCTAACGCGATTTTTGTTCTAATTCTAAATTCGTCTTGGTGTTCTATTGGTAAATTTTGACATGTTTCTTCTATGCAAGAAATAATGTCAAGCTTGGGAACTGTTTTCGGTGTAATTGCAAAATTTAAACCTTTAGAAAGAACAAGTTTTTCAGCATTTGTTAGTTCTTTTTCAGTTAAGTTTATTACAGTTTTATTAATCATGTCATTATTTATTATTTTCTTGACATTTTAATAAAAAAGATTTAAACAATTTCGTAACAAAAATTTACAGAAAACCTACACATACAAATAGATACTTAAACTTTAACTCAAATCACCCCATAATGGTTAAAAAGGGAGTTGTAAAAAGTCTATTTGATAGAATTAAAGTCATTTGTTCTAATCAAAATATAAACAATGAAAAAGATTATTTAAAAGATATTTTAATTCAAAATAATTATCCTCTTGATTTTATAAATAATTGTTTTCTTGAATTTGAAAATCCAAATATAAGACAAAATCAAAATAGACCTATTACAAATTTATTTTTACCATACATTCCCGGACTATCAAATAAAATTCAACGAATAGGAAATAAATTTAATATTCGCACAATCTTTAAAACACAAAACACCATTAGATCTCATTTAACAAAAACAAAACCATACAACTTAAATGAAAATACAAAAATGTCATTTATAAAATACCTTGCGAATGCGATAAGTTTTATATAGGTGAAACTTGTAGACCATTAGCTAAACGCATAAAAGAACACAGATCATACATTAAAAACACAGAATTTCATAAATAAAAAATCTGCCAACACGCATTTGATAACAATCATAGAATAAACTGGGATGCTTCGAGTATTTTAGCAAAGGAAACTTGTTCTAAAAAACGCAAAATCAAAGAAAGTGCGTATATATTATTAAATAAAGATAATTGTGTAGCATCAATTTCAGTTAATTTAAATAACACTTGGTTGCCTTTGCTCGATACTGAAGTATCTTCAGGAAAACTAAAAATCAACTAACTTATTACCTTTTTTGTCCTACAAATAATAAATACACCAGTTACTTGTCACTCATGACACATATGTCAAACTATTTTCAGTTTGAGATATAAAAATAATCTAAATTTTATTCATTTCTAATTTAGATATTAGTTAATATTTTATTTTTATTTTTTAACTTAATTTTTAACTTGACAACGGTGGCAGACTTGCCACCGAAACGTCGTTTTTAATTAGAATTTTTTGGGTTTTTGGAGGGTTTTTCTTTTATTTTGTTTCAGGCGATCGGCCAGTTCATAGGGGTCAATAGGGCTGAACAGGGTCAGCCCGTATACCCCGGGACCAGGACCGAAGCGGTCCCATTCTTTTCAGGCGTGTACTCAACAAGAAGACCATCCAATAGAAACATTTTTCATAACGTCATTTAAAACCACTTAAACTAATAACGCAAGTGAAAAAACTTTTTGATACCAATCAATAATATTTAAAAAAATTGTCATATACATAGATAATAAGATAAAATAATCAGTTCTATTTAGAATTTGACTTTCAAATTTAAAATAGTGTATATTTCATTCCTGTATGTACAATCAATTGTGTTACCCACTTTTAAATTCTTTTGCAAGTGCTTTCCATCATTGATAAATAATTTTAAGAACAAAAGATTTGTTTCTTTATATTGATTACATTTTTGACAGATGTGTATTGTATAGTATTTTTATAAAACATGTATTTATTATTTTTAAAGTGTAAGATACTATTAAAGAGTACTTGTCTAAATTTAGGACCCACCTACTAACTTTTGAATTCTTTGGTTTTTGTTTTCACGAAAATTTAAGGACTTTGGTGAGTCAACATAAACCAGATTTTAGACAGGAAATGACAGCTATAAATGTCAAACTGACAGCTGGGCGTCTTTTGAAAAGAAAAATTTAATGGAAAGGGGTGTCTTGTGGCACATTATTTTAAAGCTCCTGACGAGTACTTTATGTCCCTAAAATATAAAGCCAATACCTGTACCTACTACAAAATTGCAGTACTTTGAAAATTACCTTAATACCACATTAAGATGGCCGTATTTGCAAATCTAATAAAGTTAGATACACTTAATGTGGTATTTTTTAAAGCTCTTTTAAGGATTTATTTAATGGTAATATTGGTAATACCATACAGGGTAGGACAAAAAGTATAATTTTTTTTAATGACGCACCCTGTATATTGTAATACAATTAAAAAGATATCTAAAATACCTTTAAGAAAATACCACATAAGGTACATCTACCTTTATTAGCTTTAAAGATATGGACATCCAAATCAGGTACTTGGGTAATTTTTAAAGTTCCGCCATTTTCTGTGAGGAAAAGGTGATCACTTTATATTCTAGGGTTATAAAGAACTTGTCAGGAGCTTTAAAATGATGTACCACAAGACCCCGCCTTCCATTAAATTGTTCTTTTTAAAATGGCGCCAAGCTGTCAGTTTGAGATTTATATCAGTCATTTCTTGTCTAAAATTTGGTTTATGTTGTCTGCCAAATCCTCCTCCCCAAAATTTTGTGAAAAATACCAAACAATTCAAAAGTTAGTAGAAGAGGGTCCTGAATTTAGACAATCACTGTATATAATAATAGCATTGCGATAATCACTAGGAACTAAATTACACAGTATCACACAAAAAATTAAAGTCAAACACTTGGTGAAAAAAAAATTGTTTTTAAAAAATTTTAACCTAAAGTCAGTACGGTGCTTTAAGTAATCCCGCCTTAAGGTCTTGCCATACATCGCACCGAGTCCGTACCGGGCTCGGGTTAACAATGATAGAGGAAAGTGAAGCAAATTGATTAAATACATTTTTTTAAGAGTCTATTGCATAAAACTAGGGCTTCTTGTTTTACTAAAATGGATTTCTCTACTCATCTTTGTTTCTTTTTATCCAAATTTTATTGCAGGTAAAACTGTGTTAACCTTGTTTTGACACCGTTTATGATGCGATCATCTACAATTTCGAGCGTAGTTTTACAGATTTATATACTGCATGAGCAATATGTTTGGGTATATGGGCCAGTAATGCAATAACAAAACAAGCACCATAACTCACCCATGTTTACATGCCGTTTTTAGTTAGACTCCCAAGCAGCAAGCTGACGTCATTATGACGTCATTTTTAAGTCATTTTTGGTCATGGGTCGTCATCAGACCAAAATTATGACGTCATTTTAATGATGTGTTTTTGACGTCGTTGAAGTGACGTCTTTTCGACGTCATTTTTTCGTCATACTAGCTCATAAAAATCTAATGACGTCATGTTTAGAAATCCTGCCAGAAAAATTTTGTGACATTATGTGATTCGTGTCAAATTCCAACCGAAATATCATATGAAAGAAAAATAAGACTAATAATTTTACAAAATTAAAACAGGGAAAAACTCTACCGATAGATGGCACAATGGACACTAAACTACCACGCTTATTCAACATCTTCGCTCGCGGGATCAAAATATTTCGAGACTGGTCTGCGGTTGGTGATCTCAATTAGCTTTGAAGAAAACATCTTTGGCTTGTGTCCTGCATCTCCATCTGTAGTGCAAGGAAATATGCAAGCAGTAAGGAGTTTTCTTCTATTTCAATTTTCAAATAAAATGTCGTTATCATTTTAGCTTTTAAAAAAGAGTATATGTATGCGTCAATTTTTCGTCATCTTAAAGACGTCATTAATAGGACGTCTTTTGTCTGTGACTTAGGGAGGTCAATTTAACGTAATTTTGTCGTCATCTTATGACGTCTTTGCTGACCAAATCTGACCAAAAATGACTAAAAAGAGACGTTAATAAGACGTCAGCTTGCTGCTTGGGCTGTCTCTTTTCCTTACATTGCCTATGTGTAATGTTGTTTAGCTGATCCGGTATATTAATAACTTAATTTATCATATCCAAACTTTTAAAACTGCAATATTTAAATGCCCAAATTATCAATAACATACCATTTATTTCGTACTCCTTTATCCATTAAAATCTACTACCCGAGTTCCGATGTTTTTCCATACGAGGCCCAACATAGACCAAAATCATATCTTACAAAACTAAATAAGTCAGCATAACAATATGACTTTGCGCCTAGTAATAAAAAAATGCTAACATTAGAGATTTATTGCAAGTTGCCTTATTAAGCTCGGGTATTATTAATACCGGCCTTATTTAAATAGTGCTTGTACCCATAATTTAAAGTTATTGCAAATCATGTTGACAGTACCATTAACCTAAAAAAGGGGTAAAATTTTTAGTTGTTTTTCTTTATTGTTTTTGTGTTGTAGGGCTTTGTTTTATATAATTAAATAAATAAATTTGAAAAAGCAAGGTTTTAAGTATTTTTACTTCTAAAAACTTTTCGATTTTGTGCTCGGCAGCGGTTCGGATTACACGTTACGAAGTTAAAATAAGACCAAAATATGGCACGATCTAAAACTGACTAAATAAAGCCAGGCACTATCCCATATTAAGTGAGTCCTTATCTCACCATGCATCTGCGACAAGCTTAGATGTCAAAATAAGGCCGGTATTATTAGTGCCTGGCCTTATTTTGCTGTGCAATAATTCTCTAATACTTTAAAACCTTCAGGTACTGCAATTTTATAAAATACATTTTTTCTCGTTCTAGGTTTCCCTTACTACATTCAAGGTCTTAAATAATATGCTTTCTAAATTCTCTTACCCAATCTTTTCAAGCACGTTTTTTTTTGTCCTGATCTGATTACATTTATGTTTTTACGAAATTTATAATGCAATTAGAGGAGTAGGTGCAAGGTGAGCTCATAAAGCATTTTACTCTAGTTCAATAAATATTATTTAAAAATATTTTCCTATTTTGTTGAGTAGACTTGAGCAGCGGTGTCCTTTGACCTAAATAAGAAAAATCATATTTTGAAACTTTTCATAACGTCATTGGAATCTTAAAAGCTTAATATTAAATTTTCTTACCTTCTTCTACATTTCACAAGCAATACGCACGGCTGAGCTATGCGGCGGGCTCTTTGCGAATATTTGTGGCCATACCTTAATCTATAACTTATAAACGCTTTATTACAAATTTTTTAGTGCTTAGAACTTTAAGCGCTCTTTCTAACTAACCAGAACTCTTTAGTCAGTATCTGTTATACTTTTTAAACTATTGCACTGATTCTTTTGTATTTTTTTCTTAAAAATCGCGTTTTTACTTAAGAGTTTTAAAAAAATGAAAATTTGCAAATTTAAAAAACTTCTTAGTATTACCTGGAAAGAAACGATTTTTAAAAGAATTTGCCTAATTGTTTTGATTGTACATTATACAGCACCCGGAAATTTACCATTTTTTTTCCAAAACGTTTCCAAATTATTACTGCCATTGCAAAATTTTTTAAAACGACATTGAGTGCGTCAGTTTTAAAAGCTACCACCTACAAGATGTCACCCCAAAAATGTAAAATACATAAAATTTGTTTTAAAGAGCAGCAGCGGCTGGTGGCCATTTAGCATTGTTAAATATAGTATTTACAGTGTGTAAAGTAACTCAACTAACAAACTTTAAGGGATGATTCTACTATGAAAAATAAGAAAAATCTTTGTATAAACCTATGTTCTAATAATTAAAAAAAATGTTTTTTATAATAATTTTTAAAAAAAATTTTTGGATACAGAAAAAAAAATACCAGTGTCAGGGGTAAGGATTAAAATTTTTACGAAAAAAATGGCACGCCACTGCATTTTGTCTAAACAAAAAATATTTTTAAAATTTTCATTTAATTTTAAACAAGTTTAATTTTGTGACCTTTTTTCATTTGATGTACGGTTTTCGCGTTAATAAACAAAAACCATTTATTGGCGTGGTCATTTCGTATCGCTTTTATCAAATTCTGCAGTAAATAATCACATAAGTTTTTTCTCTGATTTTCATTGTAGAATCATCCCCTAAAGTTTTTCGGTTTGTCGATTGAGTTACTGGATTCTCTGTACGGTACACATTCTTTTTGTTGTATTATTCAGTCTGTAAAACCAGTATAACCTGTCAAAAAATTGTACTTTTAACCAAATTGGAACTAACAATTGAATAAGTACTAATATTAACAGGCCTAAACAAACATTAGTTTAACTATGGTGCGGGTATTGACCCACCAATTTGGCCATCACCATTTAGGGAATTTAAAAAGATATTTTTCATTATTTTGGAGACAGTTATACAGCATAAATTTATGTTAGATATCGTTAAAAATAAAACATTTTACAAAAAACTAAATAATGCTGTAAAAAAATATTATTATGTGTGAATGGTATGTATATATGTATAAAAATTTTAAATGTTTTTACATCGTATAAATCGAAAACAATTGAGGAGCAATGTATATACAGGTTGGTCCCTAAGTAACAGGCCGAAATTAAACTGGAAAATGTGACGTTAAAATATTTCGATGTATTTAAAGTTACATCAGTATAAAACTTAATATTAACTGTGATACAAAGTGTCAAAGCTTAAAACATATTTTAAAACTATTTAAACATTATTTAATACATTTTAAATATTGTGATAAAACTCCATATCTAAGGACTTTTTGACATAAGCTATTTATATCTAATGTTAATTTTTAAGTGTTGACTGAAGGACGCCATGCCATTTGCACTACTTTGAATTTCTTTAAAATGTTTCAACTTTTTGTGCTACTCTGTATGTACCATTTAAGTTAGGCAGTAAATTCTTCTATGCTTTTAACACAAACAAGGTGAACTTTGTAAAAATGTCTCAGAGCCACCGTTTTAAAGTGAATAACGGTCGTATTCACCAAGCTCTTACTAACTTTATCAGGCTGATAGCAGCTAATGCCAATGCTTTTTGACATTGGCATTAGCAGGTTATCAGTCTGATAAAGTTAGTCTGAGCTTGGTGAATACGACCGTTAGTGTAAAGTAAAAGGTATATAAATAACTTTTTTGTGTAAAAACCTTTGGAGTGTTTATTATTTTACTCAGATGTTATAGACAGGAAAGTACAAAAGAGTTAAGACATTTCGATAACATTCAAAGTAGTGTAGGGGTGTTCTCTGGTTAACACAAAAAAAAATAAGATCAGGTATAAATGGCTTACGTCAGAAAATTTGTAGATCCGCGCTTTATTTTAATATTTTAAACGTATCAAGTATTATTAAAAAAATATAGTTTTTGAAATTTGAAACCTTGTACCTCAGTTAATATCAACTTTTGTACTAAGGTAAGTTTAGTAAAAATGCAATAGTTTAACGTCGCAGTTCTTCGGTTGAATTTTGGCTGATTAGTTAGAAGCCACCTGTATTATATGAAAACTTATAAACCAATATTTGTTTTTGTATATTATAGGTTAATTGTACTCTTTGACATCTTAAAAAGCAAACATTTGTATTTTAATTTCTTCAAAAGTACTAAACAAAACGTCAAAGTGTATATTTTTTTAAAAAGGCAAATTTAACAGTCTTTAAACATAGTACTACTTAATTTTGTTTTTGATTAAATTAAAACAAACTTTTAAAGTGTCATCCTAAAAAACTAATTTTACGTCGTTTTGTATTTTATAACGCCCTGTATGTATGGCACTTATTTCTTTCTGTAATAACAAAAAAACACTGAATTATATTTTTAATTAAAAAATTAAATCTTTCCAAAGTAACGTTAAACTGGTTAAACTTTTCCAAATAAATTAAATTTTATATAAAGTTGTTTTTAAGAATTAAACCATTAAAACAAGAAAAAAAATTAACTTATCAAATTTTATTATCCTACAAATACCACACACTTTATATTAACTAGACCTTAAAAAATAACTTAGTAACCTAACATTTACGTAATTTACGTAATATTTTTAAATCTAAGTTTTGTACTGTAGTTTTTTCAGCCTTTTTTCCTTTTAACATTAATTGAATCTCATCAAGGGTTTTTCCTTTAGTCTCAGGAATAACAAAGTATGTAAAAAATACTGCGCAAAAGCTACATACACTAAAAATATAAAAAGGCACGTGAATTCCATAATTTTGAAATAAAGCTGAATACATCGTTATTGATATTACTCCAGCGAATACATAAATAACATCGGCTAAAGTCATACCAATAGCCTTAATAGTTGTTGGAAAAATTTCTGCTGTCACAACTATGGGTACCAGACCTAAACCTATTTTAAATGTAAAAGCGTAGCACATGACGCATGCTGCTGGTATCCAACTTACAAAAATAACATCATATCCTAAGTTTTTAAGGTGGAAATATACTGTCATTACTAGTAACGCTATTCCAGTTAACACACCTGAGGTCATTAATAGAAACTTTCTACCAAATCTATCTATAATAGACGATGCTAGAGTAGCACTAGCCAACATTATTGCTGCAAATATAATTGCGGCTGTTGAAGACTGGATATAAATTGAACCAGCTTGCTCTAAAATGATGTGGAGATTCATAAGCATTACACTGATACCTACAAAGTGTTGCGTGCCATTTAAAATGGTCATAATAAGCAAAGCAAATCTATTGCTTCGTATTAAAATGAGATCCTGGGGTCTGCCTCTTTCGGTTTTTTGTCTTTCTACAGCTTTCTTAATTTCTTCTATTTCCTTATCAATATTTGGGTCGGCTCTTAAGCGTAGCAACGATTTTCTGGCATCTTCATCTTTATTTTTATAAATAAGGTAGTAAGGTGATTCTGGCATAAACGGAAAAACTATAAACTCACATGAAGTTAAAGCTATACCAATATAAGGTACCACATAGTAAGGTGTCAAAGCTCCAGCAGTATAAACAGTAAGTATTCCGATAAGCATCATAAGGTATATAAGAGAAGAAAGAAATCCTCTTATTCTAGGATCTGCTATTTCTGCAATATACATGGGTGCAGCAACGAAACACATATCGCCTGCCATTCCTTGAAAAAATCTTGATATATAAATCCAAGTTAAATATTTTGTTGTTAAAAGGATAATCCAGCAAGCACACCCCATCACTGCGGATATAATCATGGACTTTTTTCTTCCAAGTTTCTCCACTCCCAAAACGGTAAAGGGTAATCCAGCAGCAGCTCCAAGAAGGTTCACATTTTCCAACCATTCACCATCATGAAGTGTAATAGGTATATGGGACTGATTGCTCATCAAATATGGAACCATTGGAGATGTCCATCCATATGTCATGCCATCAGATATTGCAATAAGCGAACCTAAAAAGAAAGACATAGTTCTATAGATTCTATTTCGTTAAATAGTCAATCCAAAAATTTAATAATATAGGTTAATGTGTTGAAGCGTATAGCATCTTCTACAGGCATCCGAAATAAAAATAGTTAAAAACTGATATTTCTTAGTGATCTTTAGTACCTTAGCGGTACATTTTTTAACACACGTTTTGCATATTTCTAATTTCATGAATAGGTTAAGTTAAGTAGAACCGTTTAAAAACTGAACAAGATCTTAGTTATATCAAGTATTTATAATATATTAATTGGTTTGAAAATGTCTAATTTCTAAAAAATTATGCTTAGTAATGGGCATTCGTTTTTAAGATTGTGTATGCGGGTAAAGCAGGCAAAATTTTTTTTTTTTTGTAAAACCTAATATTCTATTTCAAGAAATAGGATTTGTACAATTATAAGCATTAACAAATAATACTTTGACAGGTTATATACAGCATGTTTTTGGAAGTTCTTACCAAATGGAAAATTTTTTATATAATTACCTTTACAAAAAAGCGTATTTTTATAAAAAGTCCTGCTTGATGAGAAAATAAATTTCCACAAAAATATTTGAAGGTTGGATGTACAGGGTGGATCAAAAATGACTAGTTTTCAAATTAAAATAAAATTTATTTTCTAACTACGGTACCAAACTTTTAAGGGTGATTTGTTATGTCATTGTATAAAAGTTCCTATAAACATGTGTTTGGAGCTGCTTCGTTTCTGAGATACAGTTCCTTTTAAATATCTTTTATATGATGCAAGATACAAAAAAATGTACTACACTAAAAAGTTATATTTTTAGTTGCTTTATAGGAAAAAAATATAAAAACTACATAAAAGCCAGTTGCGTAGAGTGGGCACAACAGCCAATATTATTAAGAGAAGAATGTACGCCACTGGCCTTAAATGTATTTTTATATTTTTTTCTATAAAGCACCAAAAATACAACTTTTTAGTAAATTACATTTTTGTATCTGGCTTCATTTTTAAGATATTTAAAAACAAGCAGACTTTTAAAAACATAATCATCGCCCTGTATTTCAGAAACGAAGCAACTTCGGACATATATTTATAGGAACTTTTCTTTATAGAATGACATAACAAATCAGCACCCTTTATTGTTTCATACCCTGTATATCAATTTGACAAAGAATTCAGCTTTTTATCCGGTCAATTTATTCAATTAAAATAACAATAATTTCGACAAAGCCAAATTTTCGTAGAGACCTTAGGTTTACCATTACAAATAAAGTGCCAAAAGTCCCCATCGTTCTCATGTGTGCTTTGACATTTATTCAAGGTCAAAGGGGAAAGCTTAGGGATTTTTGGATTTTTCTCGAAAACGGTGTATTTAATCAAAAAATACTCTCAAAATTTTCTATTAAAATGATTCATATAGGTTTTTTCTGAGACCTAACATTTTCCAGGTATTGCGCTTGTAAGAATCACGTTTTACATATTAGGCACACATATGCCACGTATATGTATACATATTCAGGCACTTAAGTAAGCCAAAGTGCTTCATTATGTCTGTTCTACGTTTATTTTAAATGGGTATTTTAAGCAAATGGCCTCTGCCAAGGTAAATGCCTTCTTCCTGGGCAGATGACTTTATGCAAAAAAATTGATAGCATAGATAAGTACGGATATTTAACATTCGTGAAAAATACAAAAACAAAAAACAAGTTAAGCTATCTTGTTTTCCACCAAAATCAGCATCTGCTATTTAACACTTGTACCAATTGCCAAGAAATAAAAGAAGAATTCAAAGAAAAAGAAATCGAAGAAAACATGATTGTTGAAGATAAGTGTAAGGAGTAATCAGAATAAAATCTAAAAAAAATTAGAACGACAGTTGAAGAACTCACTAACAAATATTTATAATTTTTTGACTAATAAATAAGTATATTAATCCTAAAAACAACGTCCATAAAGGTTCGTAGAGTAGGCCTACAGGGTAAACCACGTTAAAAAAACGCACTAAGTACACTACCTCATAGATGGTGTCAGAAATGTGTACAATGTGTGCATATCATGACCGTGATTTTAATGAGAAATTATAGGTTTTAGAGAAAAAATTATAAGGACCATTTTTATAAATAATTTTATAATCTACAACTTTGGTCTGCAGTACGTTTTTACTAAAACATACCGTTTTCAAGAAAAATCTAAAAGACCTTAAACTTTGACCTTTGACCTTGAATAAATGTCAAAGCACACGTGGGATTGATGGGAACTTTTGGCACTTTATTAGTAATGGTAAACAAAAGCTCTATAAAAAATTTTGGCTTTGTCGGAATTATTGTAATTTGATCCATATTTCTATGTTTAAATTGTCGGATAATTTAGTTTCATAATTATCAAATTTTATTAAATGTAATTTTTGACAGATGTTAGAAAGGTTCTTTTTATTGGTTAATGACAGAGCGTCTTTTGTATTTAAATAGAATGTTTTTATATTTTATTTTGTAAAAATAACACAAAAGGACCTGAGTGCAAATACGTCTTATTTGTAATTGCTAAGTCTTTTATTATCTGATAATAAAAACTTAAATAAACAGGTAATATCTAAGTATATCCTCATATTTAAAAAAATTATTACTCAGTAACTATGTTTAAAGATTTTATTAAGAGCGGCAAATTCCATTAACCTGTTTTAAAGGAAGATTCTATAATATACAAAATAATACTTACACAATTTTTTACATTTTTAAAAGGTAAATAAGGTAAAGTAAAGACATAAAAACATCCTACTTTAATAATCTTTAATGCATAAACTTACTAAAATCGAAAGTTGATATTATTTTATTACCAAAGAAAAGGAAATAAGATTTTATTTGTTACTAAAGTTATATCTACTCAGAGGTAGATTTACATAATTTTTTTGTTTCAATTTACAAAAGAAAACCACATTTTACACACATAAAATACGAATTTTAAAAATTGTAGAGAAATAAGGATATTTATTAAAAATCGATATAAAGGGTGTTTTCTAACAACGGTACAGAAACTTAAGAGGGTGAATTCTTATATCTTTATATGAAAAAGTTTCCTATAAACATATGTCGAGACTTGCTTTATTTCTAAGATACGGGGTGTTAAAGTTTAAAAAAAAGTTGGTATTTTTAAATATCTTATAAGCGCTTAAGCCGATTTAAATAAAATTTAATGCACCTATTTAATGTAACAAGGCGCTTGTCAAGCTTAACCCAGATTAAAATTATTGGCTCCAGTGGCGTCTCAGTGGGCACCTTAGCCAATACTATTAAGAAGAAAAAGTACTCCACTGTCTTTTTATGAAGTTTTTATACTTTTTCTAATTAAACAAATTAACATTTAACTATTTAATTTCTTGCATTTTTTGGATCTCGCTTCGTTTTCGAGAAAAAAATTAAAGCTTTTTAAAATTTAATAAAATTTAAAATTATTAAACGAACAATTTTAACCTTAATAAATAAAAAATATGACAATTTTTGATTAATCACACAATACACACACATAAATTATTGTTTCTGGTTACTGTTTGATTCTAATACCATAACAATTAGATGCTAGTTTATTACATAGTTTTTCTATATGATCTTTAAAATTTAGTTTAACATCGACAAAAAAGGCCTAGAAATTTAGTATAAGAATATTTAACAATTTGATCATTCATATATATGATATTAAGAGTACATTTAAATGTTAGGATATTAGTTTTATTAATATTAAAAAGTAAGCAAATTAGAATCACACCCGGATTTAATTTTAAAATATCATTATTAATTGAATCGTATAATACATTTTTATTTTGTTGTTCCATAAAATAGTGGTGTCATCAGCAACATAGTAACGTCCAAGTACAGAACCCAGAGGAACATCACAATTTATGAATTTACTTGATTGTTATTTAATTGTAAAATTAAGCAGCATATACCTTAAAGGTGTAAATAATAATAATTTCCGATATTACTAAAAAAAAAAAATATATATAAATGGAATTTTGAATAATATCCCTTACTTTTATAGAGCAAATCATATTACCTGATTTTTAATTTTACTTGCAATTTTATTATTGGCCCAGGGACTATATTCAAACCTAGGGAAAATATTTATTACTGTCTCCTTTTCCCTCGACAGTAATGAAACATTTTTAACTTCGGTTTGTAATGTACTATTAAACTTTGTTTTTAATACGTTTAAGTTTTTTAAAATTAGGTTAGTAATTTTCGAGAAATTTTACCCTATATACCAGAAGTCCCTAGCCGGAGGATCATGTCTGTAGACTATGATTCAGCTAATAAAAATCCACGCGGTCATCAGTTCTGTCTTACTTTCAAATTATTCCCCTTTTTGTTGTTCGCACACTATTTAACGACGCGATTAAAAATAAATAGTTGATTGCCGTCTTTACTTAGATGACGCTTCTGGCTTTTTCTGAGCTGAATTCTACTTAAACTTTTTTATTTTTTAAATTATTAAGATAAAATTTGGTATATTACAAAAATGTGCATTCTTTTATGTATTCAATTGTTTTCTAGTACATCCGATTAAACCCTTTTTTGCATGCATCAGTTGTCCGTCTATATGTTATTCAAGAAGTATAAAGTATATATATATATATATATATATATATATATTTTCTTTTTTTCTTTTTTTTTTTTTGGCTTTTGGATAGCTTGCGCCTTAGTCCTTTCGGTGTAAATAAATTTGTTTTACTAAAGTCAATTATAGTAGTGAAACTATAATTGCCTTTGGTCTTACCCAATTAATTAATAATAATTTTAGAATTTGCAAAACAATATTATTTTTTTATTTCCCTTAAAAGTAAATCCCCTATTATTTTTTTATTGGACCAAATTTTATCGACAAATCTCAAATTTGGTCAATTTAAACATAGAAATATGGATCAAATAACAATAATTTCGACACAGTCAAATTTTTGTATAGAGCTTAGGTTTACCATTACCAATAAAGCGCTAAAAGTACCCATCGATCCCATGTGTGCTGTGACATTTATTCAAGGGCAAAGGTCAAAGTTTTAGGTTTTTTGGATTTATTTTAAACGTTATGTCTTAGTAAAAAGGTACTGCAAATAAAAGTTAAAGATTTAAAAATTCTTTATAAAAATGGTTTATATATTCTTTTTTCTAAGACCTACCATTTTCCAGATATTTCTCTTATAAAAATCACGGCCATGATATGCATACATTTCCACACCACCACCGCACGTTTTTTTAACGTGTTTTTCCTTATAAGCCTACACCACGAAACATTATGACGTTATTTTCAGGACCAATACTTATTTAATAGTAAGAAAATTATTATTATTTGTTATTGAGTTCAACTGTCGTTCTATTTTTTTTTTGTTGCTTTAATCTGATTACTCTTTATACTCATCTTTAGCAATCATGTTTTCTTCGATTTCTTGTTTCATCTTCAAATTTTTCTTCTTCTTCTTTTTCTTTTTTCTTCCTCTTGCTAAATGTTCAAAAATTGTTCAAATGAAGATGTATCAGTTGTCTCTTCAAAATCAAGTGAATCTTTGTCTCTTGTATTTAAGCAAGATAGACCTTGTCAATTGATAGACGCTGAAGAACACTGCAACTCTACTTTTTTACAGCCACATTTTAAGAAGTTTTTTGGAGCAGGGAGCAGTAGAGTTCCAACTGGTTCCAAAGTATTATTTAATAATTCCCAACTCAAATCCTCAGAGTTTAGTTGATTGTCTTGCCATATATATATATATATATATATATATATATATATATATATATATATATATATATATATATATATATATATATATATATATATATATATATATATATATATATATATATATATATATATATATATTGTAGGAAGACAAGATAGCTAGACTTGTTTTTTGTTTTTTGTATTTTTCACGAATGTTACAAATCTGTACTTATCTATGCAATCAACTTATTTTTTATTTTTAGGAAGTCATTGCCCAGGCAGAAAGCATTTGCTTAGGCAGAAGCCATTTGCTCCAAAATAACCATTTGCACGCAACATATAAATGTAAAAGAGCAGGCATTTTGGTTTGCTTAGGTACCTTGTGGAATATGTGTGCATATTATGTAGAACGTGGTTCTTACAAGCGCAATATTTGGAAAATGTTTGTTCTTAAGAAAAACTTATAGAAATCATTTTTATAGGCAATTTTGAGATCTACAACTTTGGTTTGCAGTATTTTTTTTTGATAAAACATACCGTTTCCGAGAAAAATTTAAAAAACCTAAAATTTAGACCTTTAACCTTGATTAAAAGTTAGAATCTTAAAAGGTTTTTAAAATTTTGTAATAGTGTTTCGTTTTTAAAGAAATGGCTTAGGCTTATGAAAACCGCAAGCACCCTGTATATAAATTAGTGTTTTAAAGAGATAAGGATCCAGGTCTGGTCACACATTACCCCACCGAGCTCGGATTCAGAATGGTAGAGAAAAGTGGTGCTGATTAATTCGTAAATATTCAAAGTATTTTTTATGACCTCCAAAATATGTAAAACATTTTTGTTAAGCTGGTTAGATTTTTATATCTGCTCCTTTTTATCCAAACTTTAAGGGTAGTATACGTAAAACTGTGTTACCTTATTTGTGAAGGCTTATTTTACGATCGTGTAATTTTAAGCGTGGTATAGCAGACTCATATTACTGCGATTTTAATAAATTCCCCTACATTTAACCAGCGAGAAGCACGGCTGCATGCTCATTGAGGTTATGTATAGCCAGACTTTTATTTACATTATACCGTGCCGTGGCCGGGCTGTAATATTGTTTTCCATATTAAAATTTTATACCTAATATTTAGATATTTAGATTTATATTAGGACGTGTCGTGTCTGCGCCGTGCCAGAGCGGGAAAACAATATCCTCCGACATTTGGCCGCCGTGCCCCGGTCGGAGCACGGTATGGTCCCGGTTGACACCAAATTGGTTCATATAAAAATATGCAATAAATATTTGACCGTGCTCCGACTTTTTGATAAAATCCAAAAAACAATTGCCCCATAATAAACAGAAAGATTCAAAATTACGAAGATGTTATTTTGGCACATAAAAAAATTGGTTTATGTTTCTTTATTAATTTTTTATTTATATTGCATAAAAAATAAATAGAAATTGTAATAAGCAGCGGTTTAACTATGGAAAGAAGCATTATTAGGTGATTATTTAGTTGCCCATATATCATTGGTACTTACTATTGCAACAGTCGAAAAACTATAATTAAAATATTTTCTTATTTCTAAGTTTGAAGGTTATAGCTCCCTAACGAAGCCTAATAGATTTTTTCTTAATATTAGGTGCTAACAATATATTAACTTACTCTATCACCCCGATGGTATATGACCCTACCTTTCTGGACAGTCTGTATATTGTAAGATTATACCAGAATTATTATTGCCTTTTTTTCTAAAAATTGTATCTTTCAAGATATTGTGGTTGCGATTGTATATTATGTATCTTTACTTTTTTGATGTCTGTTATATTTTTGATGATACAGGTGGACCGAATTTGGTACCGCTTCGCAATTTTATGGAAAAAAGGGAAAGGTAAAATAAATAGAAAAAGGGGTTTTATTAAATAAATATCAATTGATAAGGGCCAATTAAGCTTTAAATTAGAAATTGTTTGTAAAAAGGAGAAATATAGTAGCAATAAGGCCAATTTGATTTTTAACTTTGATGATGGATATCTCAAAAACAAAACGTTGTCGACTAAAAATTCTTTCTGCTTTGTAATCAGCACCCCAAAAACCCTATATGCCAAAAATCATAAAAATTGACGCCGTGTTCAATAAGTAAACAATTACCATACCCAAAAACGATTATATTTTTTGTAACATATGCCTTCTGCGTCGTCTTCTTACTATTAAAAACGTGAGTAGCGCGTCCATTTAAAAGTATTGAAAATGACTGACAAACCTTGGTTATTAAAGTGAAAATTGGCGACCACCGGTGGTCGTGTAACGCCACTTGTAGAAGCTACTGGTGGCGACTGCAAGTCGCTGTCTCAGCGACTAGATGAGGCCACCAGTGGAAATAACTGTGGAAATAAAATAAAAAGCGGGCCAATATTGCCTCAAATTTTGCCATTAAAAATAAATATACCTGTTACAGAAAATAAAACAGCCACATTTATTTCAGTTTACGAAACAACACTGTTATATTCTGCGTGAAAGATAAATATATTAATTAACAAAGGGAGAATTAGGTCACAATCTATAAGATTTATCTTATTTTATGATGGATGAAACAATTCATCATAACGAGAGATAATACGTTGCCTGGCCATAAGATAATTAAATTTTGGCAAGCAATTTCGTAGTTTGATTAAATTGAATTAGAACTAAGGTCGATCGTCCAGTGTTTTTGACATATTTCTTTATATGGAAAAAGTTTAAATAATAAATATGCTTAATCATCTTTTATTACTTTAAAAACAAGGTTACAGGTTAATGGGCGTGATAATATGTGAGGGATTCATAATTTATTATTTTTGCAATCGTTTATGTAAACCAGTAGTTTTAAACTGCGGGGGCGCTTTAAGTTGGTAAGGAAGACACAATAAACTTAAAAACAAAATTATAAAACCACCAATTTATAATTTTTATTTTAATTGTCAAATATTGAACTACAAACCTAATCTAAGCCTAACAAATTTTAAATTAAATGCGCTTGCTTTGGTGCACACAATCTCTGTAAGTTGTATTCCACATTAGAAATGGCGGCTCTAAGTTGTTTTTTTAGTCGAAGCTTATTTAGATATCTTGATTTTAACAAAGCAAAAGCAGAAAACCCTGTTTTACAAAGATAGGATGTGGGAAAAACTAACAATCCGTTTTGCTTTGGCTTTTATTACTGAAAGGTCATTTGGAAGTTCGAACCAGAAATTTGTGAAAGATTTGGTACTGAAATCCATTTTCAGTATAGTGCCAAACGAAACGTCTATTAGTTGTTCTTCTTCCTTCAGTGATAGGCCATTAGTTTTACTAATTAATGATCAATCATCATCAAATGGATTAAAAAAATAAGTTTCAATTGGACGAATTAATATCTTTTCTACAAAAAGTATCGTCGGAAATTTGTACTCAGGTTTCTCCAGATTTTTAATATTGCAATTTTATTATTCCCTTTAGTGGAAAATCCTGGATACTTCTACACAATGTGGGTAACATTTTCTTTAAACTTGTTTCTTTATAAATTCATTTTTTTACAATAGAATTAAATTTTTTACCTAAATCAAATACATTTAAGTTTTGTCCTGGAATTGATGATTAGAAGTATTTAATTTTTCAAAGATATCTATTAATTAGGAAAGTTTCATTAAAAATAACTTGTCGCAGAGTTCTGCGGAACGCTTATGACCTTCTTCCTTCAAAAATACCGCATTTCACTTTTCAGTTCATGGAAACGTTTGACAACCCTACCACGTGATAACCATCTGGATGAATAATAAAATAATA
The DNA here is from genome assembly GCA_014170235.1 of Listronotus bonariensis. Classification (NCBI taxonomy): domain Eukaryota; kingdom Metazoa; phylum Arthropoda; class Insecta; order Coleoptera; family Curculionidae; genus Listronotus; species Listronotus bonariensis. Next base: position 47,737 of record JACEGR010002672.1, on the reverse strand, counting down.
AAGATTTATGTTCAGCTCCCATATCTGTACAAAGAGCAGAGAAAATCCCTGGTTTTGGTCAAGTTTTTATGAAGTTTACTACATAAATTACTACTATTAAAACAATACTTAGACCAGGGCTTAGAGACTTGGATGCTAAAGCTTCCCGATCAATCATGCAATGTGTCCAAATAAAATTGCAAGATTTCTTCTTTGCAAGCGCCTGCAAACTATTGTTTTTACCAGATATGGCTTGGGCTTTATCAAAGCAAATAATTTTCCAGTTAGCTATGATTTAAGCTGCTCCTGAATGTCAGCAGATATATCCGAAATTCTTCGACAGATTGTATCATTTACCAAAGGAATATTGTCAAGTTGTTTAGCGTAGCTTTCACCAAGCAATGTTTTTACAATGTCTTTGGTAGCTGGTAATATAAGTTGTCCTACTATAGTGTGTGGTTTTTCCATTTAGCTACTTTGTAAGGCACCTTATCTGATGCTAACAAAGCTTTCTCGTTGACTGCAAGCGTTTTCTGAAAATTTCTCTTATGGTATTAAAATGACCTGAGTTTTTGCTTGAAAAATTCAAGCGGTTTACTGATATATTCCTTGTGCAATGTTTCTAGGTGCCTCTTTAATTTATTGGATTTTATGCTAACAGCAGCTAATATTTTAAAGCAAATAACGCATTGCGGTTTTTCTTGTCCACTAACTTCAGAGACCCAAACTTAGGTAAGCTTGGTTATATTTTCGTATTTTAGACTTATATCCTCGTAAATCAGTCAAAGTACAAGGTTCTTCCTTGTTTAGTTTTCGTTTGGCTTTAATTATAAATGTGTCCATATTTACAGCGAAGAAAATATTTAGCGTATTAAACTCGAAAATTTCGTATTTTACTTTAACTAATTGTATTGTTTTGCTTTTTTTTACTTGTTTATACTTACGCTCAAGGAATAATTTGTGACTCTTGTTGTATAGTTCTATTTACAAGTAGCATTTAAAGCTGTAAAACTTAATTTATACATTGCATTTCGTTAATGTTTCTCACCCACCCCTTTTATTTTTTGAACGGATAAATTTAATAAAGTAAAATTTTGGAACAATAAATTGATGCATAAATACAATATTTTAGAATGAAATTGGCAGATAAAAAAATCTAAGATGGCGGCTGGGCGGAGTCTTGTGGCACAAAATTTTAAACTTCCTTACGAGTACTTTAAAACCCTAGACTATAAAATTAATACCTTTACCTAATTCGAAATGGCGGTATTTTAAAAAATACCATGAATAGCCATATTTCTGAAACTAATAAAGTTAGATGTACCTAACGTGGTGTTATCTTAAAGCCCTTTACAAGATATTTTTAATGGTGATACTGGCGATAATATATCTACAGGGTAGAAAAAAATACATATTTTTTTAATTAAGCACCCTGTTTATTATGTTACTATCAAAAAGACCTTTAAAAATGGTTTTAAGAAAATACGACATTATTACATCTAACCTTACTGGTTTTATTGTACCTATTTGGTAAAGGTATTGACTTCATATTCCAGAGTTATAAAGAGTACTTGTCAGGATCCTTAAAATGATGTGTCACAAGGACCTCCCTTTCCTTTTAATTTTTATTCTTAAGATGGCGCCCAGCCGTCATCTTAATCCAGCCGAAATTTTTATCTGTATTTCACCCCAAGATATATTATTTATAAATTTATATCCCAAAGTTTTACTTTTTTAAAATTAATCCGTTCAAAAAAAGGAGGGGGGCATTAAAGAAATGCACTGTATACCTAAGCAAAATTTAAAATATTTTTACGGTCTTGTTCGGTCCAACTTTAATAGATCTGCCGACAAATGAATTTTAATGAAGTCTACTTTATTTACAGTTAAACCGAAAGTTACTTTAAGGCCTAGGGCACGATAACCAGCGTCAGCGTCGAGTGACTTATTTAAAAACAAGTTCTTTTATTCTCGCATATCGCAAGATCAAAGACAGCGCTTTCACATTTTCCGCTCAACGCTGGCCGCTAACCTTGACGCTTAGTATCGTGTCTGAGGTCTAAGGCTGTGACAATGAAAAAATGTGAATTTATGCTTTCAATATATTCCAAAACATTTAAAAACTTACGTAGAAACCTACGAGAATAAATTATGGGCGAAATAGCTTTCTAAGTCAGTCGGTATATATTAGATGTCTATAATAAAATCAATCATGGCCTCCTGATCACGGAAATGAATATGCACTAGTTTCTCATGTAGGTAGAAAATTAAATTAGGCAAATAGAGTAGTAAAGTAAACTTTGATAGGATCCAGAAATATACGAGAATGTCATGAATAAATCGATGGTTCTGTCTAGTCCGCAAATATGTGGTCAGAGCTTAAAGATCTGCAGAGCATTTTAGATGACCTTATAATTTATTTTGGTTTGAATGCTGTTACTTATAGACGTTTACAAACTTATCACCTAAATAGGTAAAAATGAGATCAGTATAATAAACTTTATACATATTTTTATATTTATATTAAAAAAAAGTAAATAGAGGAACATATAGAGGTCAAATAAGGCCACAGTATAGAATTATTTTTATCTATACAGGGTGTCTTAAAAAAGTGTGGTCTATCAATGTTATATTTTTTTATTTATTTTACCCTATTTTTAATGACGGTTTTAGACTCTACATACAAAAATTAACTCAATTTTGTTAATAGTACCAAGTGTCCTATTGTATTTTAACACTATAAACTCTTTGAACCTCAGCAATCAATCAACAATATTAGGATAAGTCTGCCTTTACAAACGTAAGTCATATCGAGATCAAATATTGTACAGGGTTATAAAAATAATTTCATTTTTTCAGGATATCAAAAGGCAATATCTTTGTTATGTTAAGTTGGAACACCCTGCATTTTTTACATCACATGATGACAAATAAAATACCATTTTAAATAGTGATAGGTTGCCTATACCTATATTTTGTGCTTTTAAGGTAATTTCCGTTTTTACAAATGTTTAGTCCAAATGTTTATTTAACTTAAAGTTGGCTGTGATATGGCAGTTATTTTTATTTTTTAAAAATAATAACGACTATTACCAGAATTTTAGTTTTTTATCTGTGGAATTTAGAAATTTTGGCAAATAATACAAAATCTTCCAATTTTGTACTTTTAGAAAAATTTACATTCCACAATAATGGCTTAGTAAACACACATAGCTATATCATAGGGTATTTAAGTTTTATAGACATTTGGAATAAAAATATGTTAAAACCATTAAAAAAACATTTTATATATTATCAAGTGGTGTGAAAGAATTCAGGTCCATTTAAAATAACAGAGATATTGCTATTTGATTTTCAGAAAAATTAAAATTATTTTTGATCACCCTGTACAACATGTGATCTCAATATGACCTACGAATAATAAGGCAGCCTTTTACAAATTTTAAAGTTCAGTGAGTTTATAGTGTTAAAATAAAAGTAATTTAATTGCACCTTTGCATTTTGAAAAAAATCAAATATTACAAAAATGATTAAATTTAGATACTTGGTACTCATTAACAAACTAAAGTTATTTTTTTAGGTCTAATCTAAAACCGTTATAAAATATAGGGTGTTCTAAATATAACTTTGATACGTCACACTGTTTTGAGACATCCTGTATGGATTAAAATAATTTTATACTATGGGTATCCAGCTACAAATCGTGTCAAATATAGGGGTCACCCTGTATTTAAATATTAAAGAAAATAATTTATTAATGAAAAGTGATAAAACGTTGTTGGTGGTGTGTGTGTGTGTGTTATAAAATAGTTGTAGGAGCAGCCTGAAAATATACCGATCTAAAAATATTTGTAAATATTACATAGCAGGTCGAAAAGAAAACAATATTTTTTTTCACGACCGTTAAAAAAGTGCTGTTTTTTATTCGTTAACATAAAGTTAAAGTACATTCTGGTCCATTACATTACTTCGAAGCTTTTTTCACACTTTGAATTAGTGTTTCGTTTCAATGCCTACCACAATAAACAAAATATTAATTTATGCAATGTAACAGTAAACGCGACTTTGATTTCGTCATTATTTCTTTAGGTTCATGTGTCACTAGTTTTAAAATTTGACAGTTTGCAAATAAATTTATTAAAAATTATTCAAAATTATTTGGATGGCCAAGAAATTAAAAAGGAATTTATACTGTTTTACTATTATATCAACAAAAAGTAAGTAAATACAATTTTCTAAAATTAAATAATAAATGCATGGTTATGAAGAGAATAATTGTCTCTTAAAAAATGAAGAAGCTATGATTTTTTATTGCAATATACTGGCTGTGCTGCAAAAATTCAAATTTATAAGTTCAGATAAGTAAAGCATGTATAAAATTATATTTTGGGAAATTCTTATACGGTAGTGGAAAAATATAGTATGTAACACAGATTGCCGCACTCGCCTGACGGCTCGTGCTGCCAAACTTTCCGTTAGTAAAAAAGTATCACTTTATGCACTTGTTACATAAATTACTATTTTTTACAAAAAACATAGCACAACTTTTTAATATTCGTTTGCGTATGGGAAATGAAGTTCAAAAAAGGTAAAACCTGGCAACTTTTTAGTCCTGCATGGATTAATCTAAAATGTTAACAGAAAGTAGGGGATAGCTCAAGGATTAAAACCTATATCAAACTAAAGAGCGCCAAAATCTTAGGGGTACTATTTATTACAGTTAAACCACAAAAATCAATCAAAAAGTAATTCTTAGAAAAAATGTTTTATACATTTTATTTTATTAAACTACTATTTTTTAAGTTATTTGCGATTAAAAATAACAATTTTTGACAAAAATATCGAAGGTTTACTGGGTTTTTCGCAAATAACTCGAAAATTAAACATTTAATCAAAAAAACTGTAAAAAGAAAAATTGTAGGTTTAAAAAAACACAAAACTTTTTATTATTATTTTTTAACGAACAATTCGAACTACGATACGAAGTGTTAATTAAGTGAGGTATGATAAAAATACGTTCAGTAAGGAGATTTTGCTTTGAAAAAATCAATAAAAACAACCCTCTAACTACCCTTCAAATTAAAGCTAACCATTTATCTCTTACAAGTTTTTTATACATGTATTTATTATTAATAGGTTTAAAAAGTTGAACCAAATTTAAATCCATAATTTTCAACTATTATGTGGATTATTATGCTCCAAAGTGGCCTATTTGAATTTTTCGAAGAAAAATTAATTGTTTTTGTTTAATGTAGATATTTGCTTTATTTTTATTAATAAAAAACTTTTCTATAGTTTTTGTGTAAAGTTTTTAGGAGCTACGAGGCTCTTTAGGTAAAATTCCTTAAGATTTTTGGTTTTCAAATGGGGTTAGTTTAAGGGATTTAAAAAAGTGGCGCTCTTTGGTAAATAAAGGTTTTAAACGACTACGCGAAATATAAATTGTACAGAAAATCGGCTCACAGAAAAATGTTAGTCAATAAAAAAGCTGCATTTTAAAACTTCATCATTTTTCTTATCTCCAGGATTTTAGGAGTTATTTAGAAAAAGGGGTAAAAATTATAAAATCGTTAAAACCGTTTTTCACTCAAGCTCAAATTTTCCTAAAATTAGGCATTTAAAATTGGTGAAACTATTTATTGGTGCATTTTAAAGAAAAATTCCAAAAGGTTAACGTCAATTTTAATTAGTGGGTACTAAGGGGTTATCATAAATATTTTTTCCGTACAAAAAATTTGATATTTTTTTCATAACTCACTCAATTTTCATGCTATAGAAACTTATTTTAAAAATGAAAAAGATAGGTCTTATTAGGTACTACTTAAAATAGAATTCTAGAAATTTTTCTTAAAAGATGCATCATATTCCCCTTATTTGACTTTAAATCTATCAAATTTTATATTTAAAGAAAAAAGCCAACCATTAACAAACACATGTCAGCGAAAATTGGATCTCTAGCATTTAAATGACATAGCGAAACCGCGGCGTTCATTAAACTGATAGAATTTTTAAAACTTAATGGCATTAAATATGCTTTAAAAATAAAAATACTGTCATTGCAATATAATTTTCATTATATGTTTTATTTTAATTTAACGATAGAGCGCTGAAAATAAAAAACCCCTTATTATAAGTCACGAATTAAATTTGGCTTTTGTGTTCTTGAAATCGTTGAAGATTATTTATGGGATTTTAATTTTATTCTATTTTCAGACAAATCTACATTCCACAATAATAGCTAGTAAGAGAATAGCTATATTATAGTCTACTTTAATTTAAATGGATATTTCAAGAAAAAATATCTAAAAACGGAATTTACGAGGTAAGTTTAAAAGGCAGGCATAGGCAACATATAAACCATTCGAAAGTTGTTACCCATTTGACTTTTTTTAACTCTATGGTTATCTAGCTATGGACTATGTCATATGTGGTGGACCACCCTTTTAAATAAATTTAAATTAATCGATGACACAATAGTCTAAGAGCCAGTGGATGGCAGATTGTCTGTACTTTACCAAAGCTCATATTTTGCTCAATGACTCTCCAATACCCACCTTACATGAGATGGGGTTTTACTAAGCCGAGCGATGGTAGCTATGACGGGATTTAGTTAAGACGGGTACATAAATTTGACCAAGTTCGGCAGAATTTTATCAAAGCTGCCATTTGGAAACATTGAAGAGTAAGTTTATTGCGACTAAAAATAATATTGGCAGACAATTTATCTGGTTTTAATTTCGTGGCAGACTTTTTAAAAGTCGGCCCCGAAATAACAACCAGCTACATTGTCTGCCCATATGATTTTTGGTCGCATTTAATATACTCTTCAATGTGTCCAAACTGCAGCTTTGGTAAAATACTGCCGAACTTCAAATTTAGGTACCTGTCTTACCTAAGTGACGTCATAACCACTCTTGCTCGGCTTTGTGAAGGCCCATTCCAGGTAAGATAAATATAGGAGAGTCATTGACCAAAATATGAGCTTTGATAAAATACAGATGGTCTGCCAATCACTGGCTCTTAGACTACAAATTCACTACAAGAAAATACCTGTAAACTGATGATCTGTGGAATTTCTTTGTATGATTCTCTACAAAGTGACTTTATTTTAACAATTCTTTGGGAACGTCAAAATAGGATGCAAAATATGCTTAGTGCAGCAGCAATGTCGGACTGGGATCTATATGGTCCACCATGCTAAAGTTTCTTATCTGATCTTTTCTGTTTTTAAAGCTACAATATTTAGGCAGTTTGCAATTAAAAACAGGCATAATTTTATTAAACAAATTAAAAAATAAAATATTTTATAAACAATTTATTATTTAATAACTAAATTTTTTTACTTTGAGATAAAAAATAATTATATTATAAGAGTCCGACCGAACCTGATCTTTCGTCTGAAACCGAATGTTCGGCCGAAACTCGCGTGGTCAAGTATAAAATACTTTGAAATACTGATATTTGGGTCGATTTTTCCATTATTCTGCATTATTAAAAACGTAAAATAAAAACACTGTATGTTTATTTTCTTTTAATCATTTATTAAAAAACATAATTATTTTTTATACTTTTTTTTAAATTAAGAGAGCGTTGACGCGAAAAATCAGTTTTGGTTTCGGCCAATTTTGGCCAAAACCGAAACTGCCGCCAAAACCTAATTTTTGGCCGAAACCGAAAGTTTGGTCGGACACTTATTACTATAAATTCATATTGCCTTCTTAAAATAATAGTTACTGTAGGTTATTTAAAATTTTTCAAATGTTTAAAAATATATTTTTTTGAAACTAAAACCAAATAAAGTATTAACGCTGGATATCGCAGTATTAAAATATAATTAAAAAAAAAACATTTCATTTAAAAAAATAATATAGAGGAGAAAATGAAAGGTCGGGCCTCACATTATCGCAACGAGCCCGAGGCCGTGCGTTTCCCTGGTGAAATGTAGAGGAATGTGGTGCAAAAATTTTGTATTTAATCAAACTGTAGTAATATGACACAAATATACTACGCTTTAAATTACACCGGATCATAAATTAAATCTTGACTTGACCACACCGAATCCTGCACCGTAGCACGGCCGTGTCTCGATTTTGAAAGGCACAGTTGTAATCAAATGCCGTAGGCTTAATATTACCGCTCCTTGCCTGACCACATACCCCACACCGCATTTTATTAAAAATTAGTTTCTTGATTTCTCGAAATATTAATTAAAAAGAAACTTAAAAACAAAAATTACAATGTATTCGTAAGTTTTACTCACATATTATTCACAAGATGTAACAATAAAATTAATTTTACACTTTTTAATATTTAATAAATCACATTTTCTTGTATTGTTTGTTTACAACAAGTAACTTTTAACCAATTACTTTTTATTTTTATACGTAATGAACTGAAATAAAAGGTGACGGCCGTAAACTCAAAGCTTGGCTTGAGGAACATAGGCGGTATCCGATATGATTTCATTTGCTGGACATGTTTCAGACTGTACGAGACACGGTTGTGCTACGATGCGGCTCTTTTGAAAGAAAGCTCTTTAGATATGGGCAAAAAAAAACGAGAAAATAAGATATTTTCGAAATTAATGTCATCTTTAAGCTTGTGTGACATCGTTGCGGTTATGTGTGGCCAGTCTTTTTCCTATATTAGATACTCTTAAAGTTGGAAAAAAGGGAACAGAGACAAGAAAAATATCTGTTTTATTTAAACAAAGAGATATACAAACATAAAACAATAGACTTGACAAAAATGCTTTGTATATTTTTGAGGGCATGAAAAGTGCTTTAAAATGTCTTTTTCTATCACCGTGAAATCGGACTCGGTGCGGTTATGTGTGGCCCGACCTTAATTGGTGCCACTTTAGTATGCGGTCTACCTGCGTTGTAGAATCTACCGATTACTTGGCCACTTTAGTATATGGTCTACCTGCGTTTCGGGATCCTCCAGGGATCAACCTATTATTTGGCTAATAGGCTTTTAGTCTTAATTAGTTTAAAGCACTACAGACGGTTATGCAAAACTGTCACATTGAGGCGGTCATGGTAGTTTTGGTTAGCAAATATATTTTTTTCCTTAAAAAGCGGATTAAATTTTTTTAACTAATCAAAACTACCGATGATCCCCCAATGTGACTGTTTTGCATGACTGTCTGTAGCGCCTTATTTCAATTAAATTACGCATTCTTGCGCTCAAATACACTAGATTAACTATTTAAATTAAATTGAAAAAAAAATTAAAGGTTGGTACTTATATTTTACCCGAGCTTGAATTTGGTTTGTATTTTAAATGGTAGACCGTAGACCGCATACTATATAACAGAGATAGGTCGGTAGACCGCATACTTAAGTGGCACCACTATTGTAAAAGGTTATTTTTTAATTACATCGATGGGGACAACGCGTTATGCGGAAAATCATCAAGCGTTTTTTAACTACCGGTGAGGAGTCCAATGGATTCTGTCAAAGCGTTTTTATAAAATGCTCACTTTCAGTCAGTTGCTCATCGAATCCATCGAACTTTTAGACCGATGGAACAGATTAAAAGTAACATCTGTACAAAAAGTAAGGTTAAGGTTTAAATGTACTTTAAAATTTAACTACACAATTCAGGATTTGTAAAAAATAAAGCATTTGTTATTATAACAACGAAAAAATACTTTTCTCAGGCGACAGCATTAGTAAAAACATAAAAAAATGTTACGAAAGGAAAGACAAAAGAATCAGCTGAACATTGACAGTTTCAGAACTAACAGCAAACCGTTTTTAAAAAAATCGGATCTATTGGAACACGTCGCGTGAAGTCATTTGACATTCGGCGCAAAAATTTAGTGTAGTTTTTATTAATGAAATTAAAAACTTGCCCAAGTTTTTAAAACACTTTTAACATTTAATTTGTTTTAACGCGTATTGCAGATATTAATTTAGTAATTTTAAAAATTGCAGTGCTATTTTTTTGTAATGCATATTTTTTATCCCAAAATTTTTATTACTTAAAATTTTTTCCTTCCGTTTCTTCTGTGAGTAGCTCCATCTGCCTTGGACCCAATGAGCAATTGCCTGGTTGCTTGGTAGTCCAGTCCGATACTGGTATTAACAAAAGAAAAATATCTAAACCGCTTAAAAAAGCAATAAAAATAGATTTGATTTTATTAAGTTCCGAAATCCTAAGCTATCACGTTTTTACCAAACCCAATCATGATGACATCCCAAAGCTCTTACGGCTTTACTGCTTTTAGAAAATATATGGTCAAGCCTAAGATATCTGCAAGACGTGCCACGCACTTGGGTGTGCTGACCCCATAAATTATTTAAATAGGGTGCCAGTTACGCTTTAAGCATACACTCTAAAGCTTCGAAAGATGTAAATAGGGTCAGCTTTGTACGATGCACAATGGCCGAAACAACCGAAAACTGAACCAAAACCAAAAAATACGTACGTAAACGCGAATATTCGTTTAAATACCTAAAGAAGGTGTAGTTATGCTGAGAAATGTGAAGCAAATTTTTGATGGTGATAAAGTTTCCTTTTTTATTTTTACAAGGTGTCCCACCGGGAAATGCTGCGATCGATTACTTAAAAAGTAGGCTTTAGAAAATTTTAGAAATTAGGTAACATTATAAAGTCAGTGGGGGCATACAACCAAAGTATTTTGACAGTTCTACCACTTCCGGTTATACCGAATGTTAATGTGAACTTTCTTATTTTAAATGAAATAGGTACCCCATATTTTATGTATTTTTAGATTCTGCGTAAAATTTATTAACACAATTTATGTATAGTGTTCTATACCTAAGCCCAACCGTCTTTTGCTTATTTTAAATATTATGTTAAAAATGACGTTTGCAAGCCCTTACATAACTATCAATTTTTCTAAACGGATGCCTTTAATATGAGTTGGAACTGGGTTTCTCGTAGAGACAGAACTTCTTTAGTAGACTATTAATCTTTTACAATTAAAAATATTGAGTAATCAAAAATTACAAAAAATAAACAGTTTTAAAGTTTTTCTTGTACATTAACTACTTTATAAACGGCCAGTTTTTTAAAGAAATCAATAAAATTTATATAAAATATCACATATTGTGTAGTTGTACTTCTTAAAAGTATGTTTTAAGATTTAACAAACAAGGGATTTTTAATTTTTCTTAGGAAAAATTTAATATCCTAATATTATACTGTTATTGAAAAGTCTATCTAACTTTAAATTTGTAGTAATTGGTGTTTGGGAATATAAAATGAATATGAGTTTTTTTTGCCCAAAATAGTAAAACGTATTATAGTTTGCGCAAAAAGATTTAAGTCCCGTTACACATTAGACGTACAAACGCCGCGCCGTACGCTCTACCCCTGACAATAAGTTTTGCATTGAAAGCAATAAATTGTTGCTAGTCTGAACGCGGCTTAGGTTAAAGCCTCGTCCAGACTTGCAACAATTCGCACGCCCTTACCCTGCCACATATCGCGGACGTGGCCATGGACGGAATTTAGGTCGTTTCAAGGGCTTGGCGAATGATTTGTCGGTGATTTAGAGATTGCTGGTTTTTTGGCGTCGAAGAAGCGCGTAAACATGTTGGTTAGTTTGGACGAATGTTTGGCGAATTGGTGCAAGTCTGGACGTCGCTTAACGCGTACGCGCTGCGCCTGCATGTGAAAGGTTACATTAAATAGATGGTATTTATTTGGGTACACGCCAAAATAAAATTAAAAGTACTAAAAACCAAAAAAATTTTTAAACAAGTAAACAGATAATTAAAATCGACGTTTCGGTGGCAAATCTGCCACCGTTGTCAAGACAAATGAAATAAAACTAATAAAAATAAAAACTTACTATTATTTAGGCTTTAAAATTCACAATGTTTCTGTTTTTTTGGGATATTCTGAAATTGTGAATTTTAAAGCCTAAATAATAGTAAGTTTTTATTTTTATTAGTTTTATTTCATTTGTCTTGACAACGGTGGCAGATTTGCCACCGAAACGTCGATTTTTAATTATCTGTTTACGTGTTTAAAAATTTTTTTGTTTTTTTAGTACTTTTAATTTTATTTTGGCGTGTACCCAAATAAATACCATCTATTAAATGAATCCGCCAAACTACAGAACATATCTTCAATTCAGGTTACATTATTTTTAATCCATCAGGCGTAGGGCGTAATGCGTTCGTATGACTCATGCGTAACGGGACCAAATATACAGCGTTATTTACGGTGATTCTCCTATTAAAATAATTTTAAAATTACTAAAGATACATTGTTTATTAATATTTTCTTCAAGACATTCCCAAATATGTTATTGTTTGTAATAAAATTATTGTATTATCTCAACGCTGCATAAAAAAGGGTAAGCCTGTAAAAGTTGCCTAGCCCAAATTAGTTTTTGAGACATTTCCAGTTATTTATTTTTACATATCGTATAAAGCTGCCGATTACAGGTTAGATTACATATTATAACTAATTCTTAGTTGGGTAAGATTGCGTTGCTTTTAACGCATTCATAGTCAGTTAACAGTAAAAGATCCGAATAGCAAGCTACTTTTATCCATCTGGTTACGGGATGAAAACTGTTCTATATTTAAATAAAGGTATCGGGATAGGGTTTGCCTAAAATAATGGTTAAGACCATGATTAATAAAAAACCATTCTTATAATCATATTTGTTTACAAACAAATTTTTTATCACGAATGACTTTTTTCGAAAAATTTTATTTTTTTGTTCATTTGTTGTTCTTGTATACTCCCTCTGGGGACAATCCACATAGGGTGTCCTATTTAAAATAAGAAAATTGACACACACTTCCGGTTTAACTGTAGGTACTAGATAGCTAATATATTTGTTACATAAAGATCGATATCCTAATCTAAAGCCAAAAATTAAAAAAAGTATTCAAGATTTCACTGTGAATAACTAAAAGTAGGTTAAAATATACAGGTTGTCCAGGAATATGTGGATAATCCCTCGAATTCATATAGAACACGTGAAAATAAGGTGACAATTTTTTTTAAACTCTTTTCCTAAAGCCTTTTTTACAGAGATATGTGCCCTTAAAGGACGCCGCTGAAAATCGGTTTTTCTTGAATACGTTTTCTAGTACTTGGTATAATAAAATTATTTTTTATATGATAAATAAAACTAAGAACTCTTAAAAAAATTTGTAAATAATTTGCCTTCATTAGTTCGCCAGGGGCGGACTAAACCTTACACAATAGTGTTAATTACTTCTACACCCTCTATAATAAAAAAAAATAAGTATTTTTGGGTACCTTAAATCTTTGGCTAAAAACCCACCCTTTTAGATGTCGACAAATTAAAGCGTTTTTGATAAAAACAAGTTTTTGTGTAGTAGGGACATCTAAAATCATTGGGTTATTCCGGTGCATATGGTACTAAAAACTAAAAAAAAAAATGTTTTTACAAAACTAAAAAAATTGTGCATTGTAAAGTATGTGGGAGGTCTGTGTAGGTTTTCTTTTCTTATAAGCCAAAAAATATCTCTTGGTGCATAGGAGGCGTTCCTTAAATTTTAAAATTTCAAAATATATATATATATATATATATATATATATATATATATATATATATATATATATATATATATATATATATATATTGGTATAAAAGTTAATTTTATTTATTTTTTTAAATTTTTACACCTGTACTCGACCCTAGAGTTCAAAAACTAAGACGTTTAGGACATATGTTTATATGAAGTTTTTTCCTATATTCATTGTTGATCTTGATATCCGAAATTTCTCGGATACGTCGGCGGCCACCCTATATAATTTTAAATTGTCCGTAAGATTATAAGTTATTATAAATTTTGGTTTAACATTTTTTGAAGTAAGAACAACTACACCTTTTTTCATTATTAATACATTTAAAATTAAGGCAAATAGATTTATTATTTTTATTATCATGTTTTCTGTCTAAGTACCTAAAAATTTCTAGTAGAATTTACCTTTAACTTGTAGGTTGTTAAACTATCAAATTAAAACAACTAGGTTTTTTCACACGTGATACTTGAAAAATAAAGTTTTTTTGGTATTGTTACCACTGTGTGGTGTACTGACCAAAGTGAACAAATCCTGTTAGCCAGTCAAAATTTATAGAAGGATAAACCCGTACACTTGAGAGAATGTAAAATAGACCCTAAATTTATTTAATAAATTACCTATTATGGTTGGGTACATTACACACTCATAAATACTGATTTGTTTTGTATTTTTAAGGCAATTTATTATACTGGTGGATACTGGTAAAGTCGTGAACATAATTTTTGTTACACGTAAATCAGGGCAAAACAAGTTTTTATTCACACACCCTAAACTTTTTGTATATGTTTTGACACAGTCAGTTACATTACCCACATTATAATAGAGGATTGTTAAAAAAAGGTGTGTATATTAAGTTTTAGTGAGGAAAAGAGACAATCTAACTAAATTCCGGCATGTAAACATGCGAGACTAATACTGCTTGTTTTGTTATTCTGTTACTTGCCGATGTATCAAAACTGCTTGCTTTAGCAGTATAAGGGGCCTAGTTTTTAAAGTGTACCATCTCCATTTATTTTTTGATGCGGACTGAAGGGTGTTTTTGTCCTCAGTGCAACATGAGAGTGACTTTTGTGTAATCCATAGGGGAGGTTGCTAGTTCAGATTCATTTCAAAGAAACGACTTGCTGGTAACAAAACTATTTTAATATCGGATTTAAAAACAACTATTTACAATCTTTAACAAACACTACTTTAATTCACTTAACTATACTTGCTGAATAAATTTATGCTACCTTCAAAGCAAAAATAACTAACTTTCACGGGATACAATCCAAACGCGTATTTTACGGTCTGGTTTTCAGAGAAACGCGCAGTCCCAAATTTCACGAAAGGCGGTAGCTTCCGTAACCACACTGCTGCGTGTCTTACTCAACTACTAACTGCGCGCGATTGAGCGATGACGTTTTTGCCCTGGTACGGCGAGGAGCCAAGGGGAAACGTCTCCTTGGTAACTAGCTGTAAAAGCATTGAATGCGTGATTCCAATTGGTGCGGCATCATAAACAAAGGAGAAACTGTTTTACTTACAGTCTATTTTAGAACATATGTGTCTTTTTAAATATTTTATTAGATTTAAATTTATTTGGTTTATTTAAGGAATGTTGGTGTAGAGCGTTAAGGTGGGTTTACACTAGAATGTTAAGGTGTGTCTACACTATATTATGAATTTGAATATTTGTTTAAAAGAAGACTCTGTTGATAGACTTCATTGTTGGGTGTTTCCCCAACATACTGCCCCGCGTTGAAGCCTTCAGCTTCAAAAATAAAATAAGAGAATTGAAACTCGTCTTTTTATACGTTACAACGAATGAGAAAACGACGAGTGAGGAGTGAAACAACGAATAAGAACACCCTTTTGGTGTCTTACTGTGAGTGTAATAACTAAAAAACCGTGATCACAAGATGCGGGGAACAGTTCTGGAGAAACTAATCTACTTTGCTTGGGCAGCTACTGTATCTACCTGTGAGTCATTAATAGGTAGTGGTGAGAGCTTAGTAATAGAGCGAGTAAATACACCATCTGCAGTTCTGAGCTTTACAACCCTGACTTTTCCATCTGCACCATGGTGTACTTCAATAATTCTAGCTAAGGGCCAATTAAGGGGGGAACATTATCCTCTCTCAAGAGAACAAGGTCATTGACCTTTAAGTCAGTTAAGGGAGTCAACCATTTAGGTCGATGTTGAAGGCGATTTAAGTAATCAACAGACCAATGTTTCCAAAAGACTGTTGTACTTGAGAACATCTTTGCCAAAAATTTAACCTATTATCAGGAATTTGACTAACATCTTTTTCAGGGAAAGCTGTCAGCGATGTTCCAATTAGAAAATGACCAGGTGATCAAGCATTGGAAATCGGAGGGGTCATTAGAGAGAGGGCACAAAGGTCTAGAATTTAGAATTGCTTCTATTTGTGCAAGGATGGTGCTGAATTCTTCGAAAGTAAAATGAGAATTTTTCATAAGTCTATTTAGGTGATATTTTGCACTTTTAATGCCAGCTTCCCAAATTCCTCCAAAATGAGGAGATCGAGGGGGATAAACTTCCATTCGGTTTCATTTGTGAGAGGTAATTTTTTATCGCGGTGTAATTTTCTGAATTCTTAAAAAGTCATAAAGAGATTTCAACTGATTTTTGAGCCAAGGAAGTTGGTGGCATTATCGCTAAAAATTGTTGTGGGATTTCCACGTCTTGAGATGAAGCGCTTTAATGTCATAAGGAAGGCTTCCGTTGAAAGACTAGATACGAGTTCTATATGGACCGCTTTGGTGACCATACAGACAAAAAGAGCGATATAACATTTAGTTACGGGAGCTTTACGCAATCGAGAAGATTTTATTAAGAAGGGACCACCAAAATCAACGCCAACCTTTTGAAAAGGTCTGACTACTTGAACTCTTTCTGAAGGAAGACTGGCCATTATTTGCTGAGAAGGGATGGCTTTAAATCTAAAGCATGTGACACATTTTCGGATAAGATTTTTAGTTTCTCTTAACCCATTCAAGGGCCAGAATCGGAGTCTGAAATTTGACAACACTGTTTGAGCACCTGCGTGTCCTAATCTTTTATGTTCTTGACTTAACATAAGTGAAACGACATAATTATGTGCGGGAAGCAACAATGGATATTTTTGGTCAAAGGAGATATTTGCATTATCCAATCTTCCACCTACACGTAAGAGCTTATCGGAATCTAAGAAAGGTTTAAGAGATATTAAATTTTTATTTGAAAGGGGCTTATTCTGAGACAATTCTAAAATTTCTTTAGAGAAAAATTGAGTTTGAAGATTTTTGACAATAATTTTTAGGGCTGATTCTAGTTCATTGACATTCGAAGGACCAATAATTTTATTATTTTTATTTTTTACATTATGAATAAACCGCAGTACATATGCCACTGTACGCTGCAGACGAGAAAAATCTGAAAATTTTGAAAACACTTGGTTCCAAAATACACATTCATCAGGGACATTGACAATATTTAGAGAAACCTTTCTTTCTTCAGGGATTTCAGTCACATTTAAAGGGGTATTGAACTCATCAATATTTAATGTTGAATTTTGTAGAAAAGTTGGACCTGAGAACCAAACACCAGACTCTATGATTTCTTTGGAGAATATTCCACGGGATAGGATGTCAGCAGCATTGTCAGCTGACTTAACATGTCTCCATTGAAAATTAGAAGTTAATTCTTGAATTTGAGAGACTCTGTTAGAGACAAAGGTTGACCACCTACTTGGAAGATCTTTACACCAAAAAAGGGCAATTTTTGAATCGGACCACAAATTTACCGAGTCGACATTGAGTAATTTTTCAAAATTCTCAACAACTTTATTGACAAGTTTGGCTAAAAGCAACATGCCACATAATTCGAGTCTGGGTAAAGTTACAACTTTAATGGGAGCTACTTTAGACTTGGCAGTTACAAGAGTGCATGAGACGGAGTTGTCCTCATACATAGCGCGGAGATAGACACAAGCTCCATAAGAGGCCATGCTTGCATCTGCAAACCCATGAATTTCAATTCTATGAATAGGTTTATCACGGAGTAAATAACGAGGAATTTTTAAACTGCCAAGTAAGGAGATGTGTTCTAGAAAATCTTTCCAGTCATTTAGCAAAGATTCGTCAACAATAACTGTGTCCCAGTCTAATTTGTTTATCCAGAGTTTTTGCATCAAAATTTTTCCTTTAACAATTACAGGATTGACTAATCCTAAAGGATCAAAACATTGAGCTAGAATTGAGAGCACCATTCTTTTCGTGGGAGTTTTGTCAAGGGCGACTTGGGGTACAGATATTTTTAAAATGTCATTTTGAGGTTGCCATTTAAGACCAAGTACTTTGCTAGGAGCTTCATCGAAATTTAGGTCAAAGTCAAGAGTATTGTTTTCAGATAATTTTTGTCTGAAGTCTTGGGAGTTAGTGCACCATTTGTGCAGTTTGAAGCCAGCACTGGCTAACAGGGTTACAAGTTGAGAATGTATTTTTCCAAGTTTTCATAATTGTCACAACCACAAAGAATATCATCTACATAGCATTGAAGTAAAAGGGCTTCTGAAGCTAAGGGGTAAGTGTCTTTATTTTTAAGAGCAACTTCTTTTATCACCCTGGTAGCTGCAAAGGGTGCGAAATTGGTTCCATAAGTAACCGTAGAGAGTTCAATGCACTGTAAGGGGTCCTCTGGTTTTTCACGCCAGAGAATATTTTGTAAAAATGTTTGAGAAGGGTTGATTTTAACTTGCCTGTACATTTTTTGAATGTCAGATGTGAGGACATATTTAAAAATACGAAACCTACAAAGAACGTCATATAGTTCCGGATGTACTTGATATCCCTTCAGTGTGACATCATTTAGAGAAGTTCCTGTTGAACTTTTGGCGGAGGCGTCGAAAACTACTCTAAGTTTCGTGGTTATACTTTCTTCCCGTATAACACACAAATGGGGAATGAAATATTTATTTTCATCTTTATCATTTTTAAGAGAAAGGGGGACATACTTGGCATGACCAAGTGAGACATACTCATCGATGAACTTTTTGTAGTCACAAAATAATTTTGTGTCACCTTGGAATCTTTTTTCCAGAGAGAGAAACCGCTTTTTAGCGATATTAAAAGAATCACCAAGCTTTTGGTGCTCTTCAGGGCTTTTGAGGGGCATATTAACTTGATAAGACCCATCATCAAGAGTAAGAGTGGTATCTTTAAAGATTTTCTCAGCGAGAGCATCTTCGGGGGATAAAAGAGATTTTTGAGGGACTTCCTCAATTTTCCAGGATTTGGTTAACATTTCATCCAGTTCTTGAGTTTGGACAAAATGAGAGAGAGTGGTAGAAACATTTTTGTTTCTGGAACGAAACACTTTAGAGTGTGAAGAACTAGAGTGGAGAGAGGTGCAGTGAGAGGGTAGATTTCCAGCTACTACCCATCCTAAGTGAGTATTTACTAAGGTTGGGAATCCATTTCCCAGTGAGTGTACTCCAGAGCACAATATTCTGAAGTACAGTTCTGCTCCAATGAGCATATCTAT
Source organism: Listronotus bonariensis (assembly GCA_014170235.1). Lineage (NCBI taxonomy): Eukaryota > Metazoa > Arthropoda > Insecta > Coleoptera > Curculionidae > Listronotus > Listronotus bonariensis. The sequence goes on along the minus strand of JACEGR010002672.1, from coordinate 28,683 downwards.
GTCAGAGGGGGTAGAAAAGTCAGGGTCGGCCAGCTCCTGAACCAAGTCTTCAGGAATACCTAACTTACTTACCTGTATAGGTACCTGTGGGAGTTTATGAGTAATAATTTCTAAAATGGCGCAGGAAACCAAAAATCTTTTATTTGTATCAACTTGTGAATGAATGAAAACATCCACCATTTTATTAGAGATAATATTGTTCTGTGAGATTCCAGAAATACTTAAAGTTTTACTGTATGGTGTAATATCAAGTTTATTTACCAATTTTTGTGAAATAAAAGAAGTTTGACTTCCATTGTCTAATAAAATTTTAGCTGTAATGGGTGTACCATTTTTAGAGTAAAGTGTTACTTGCGCTGTAGCTAACAAAACCTGAGTGGTTTTAGCTGAGTGGGCCGCGAGAGAAATTTGACTACTTATAGTCTGAGAATTACCACCATTTTGTGTGGAGCTATTATTTTGAGAAGAGTTTTGACTATTTTGTCCAACACTGTTACCGGGGGAATCATTCTGAGAATTGTGACGGTGATTTTGAGACTGAGAGTTCACATTACTTCGATTTTGTGAATTTGGAAAATTTTGATTATTTCCGGAGGTAGAGCTTGAGTTATTTTTGCTTACATTACTTTGAGATTCATTACCACTCATTTTTGGATGTAAAATTGTATGATGATTTTTATTGCATTGTGCACAATGTATTTTTGAAACACAATTTTGTACATTGTGTTTTGTACCAAGACAATTAAAACAAAGATGCTTTGATTTTACAAATTTCATTTTTTCATCATACGAGAGAGAGGAGAAATTTTTACATACATAAATGCGGTGATCACCTCCGCAATAACTACAATGAGAAACTTTATTATTAGAGGTTTGAGGGCTTGGTGGCCGAGGATTAGAACTATTATTGTTCTGAGAGTGTAAAGAAACTTTATCTGACTTTTTAGGGAGAGGACGTGACTCACTACTTGATAAATTTTCTAGGATCACACATCGTTTTCCTAAATACTCATAAAATTCCTCTAAAGTAGGAATTTCATCTAAGTCACGTTCTTCTTCAAACCCTTTCTTTGAACCATAATCTAACTTTTTCTTTGCTATGTATATTAGGAGATATTCTAAAATTTGAGTATCAGACAGTTTTAAATTTCTTAAAATTTCAAAATTCTTTTTATGAGTGGTAATAAATTCTCTAAGAGATTTAGGTGAAACTTTAGTTACAGGAGAAATATTTAACATATTACTAAAATAACTGTTTATAACACTAGTTAAATTTTCATACCTGTTTTGTAGTATGCCGAGAGCTATTTTGAAATTGTCATTTACAAGTTCAAGAGACTCAATTAATTGTAATGCCTCACCTTTTAAAGAGGATTTCAAATAGAAAAAACGTTGTACATCAGTGATAGAGGCATTATCAATTACTAAAACAGAGAAAAGTTCAAAAAATGATTTCCAATTTGAAATCTGACTGTCAAAAATCGGAATTTTTATATCTGGCAATTTAACATTAGGAATACTAGGTGCTGACGCAGCAGCCACCTGAGTATTTAGCGAATTGCATACTGTTAACTTATCAATACACTTTTGCATTTTTGTTAAAGTGGCAAAATATTTATTTTCAAAATCACTTACATTTTCGGTGTCTTCTTCATCTAGGGCCTCAATGATTTCTTGTGAATCGAGGTACTTAACATGGGATTTTTTAAGAAGTCCTCCCTATTTTTAAATTCTTGTACTTCTATTTCAGTGTCTTTATTATCATTAAACCAATTAAAAATACGAGTAAGTGCGCTTTTGGCACTTTTACGAGCACTTTTTGCTTTTGCGAGATCCATTTTTTAAAAACAGAGTAAACTAACAATAAAATAAAAAGAGATAGAGAGAGTGTGATATTTTAACCAAAAATTACAACAAAAAAATCAGTTAAAAAATCACAAATGACAAATTTTTTATTTGCCCTGTATATAAAAATAATCAAACTTATTTTTATATCACAATCAGTGAGAGAAAGCAAACCTTTGCTACAGTGATCAAAAAATGTGAAAAATTTTCGTTAAAATCAAATGGGAAATATTTTTTATTCACCTGGTATATACAAAAATAAACAACAATTTTATATTTGCAATACACTAAAAACAAAGCAAAAAACCTGTAGAGAAAAATCAGCGCAAAATCTTACTAACTAAAAATTTGCACAAATTTGTGAGTGCCCTGTATATTAACAAATTTATTCTAAAATTTTTAACAACAAGAGCCAAAGAGAGAAAGTAAGATTTAACAATTTTTTAAATCATCCAAGAGAAAATATTTTTACAAATGGTTTGACTTTTTGAGTCACCTGGTATACAAGAATTAAAAAACAATATAATTCTTAATACTAGCACAAAAGAGACGATTTATTTTTATAAATCACTACGCGCACAAAACCAGTTTTGCGGCGACTTTTTTAGTTTATCCCGTGCACTTTTTATTTTAAAAAACAATTGTCTAAAAAATTTTTTAAAATAACTCTTTGATTTTTTTTTTTTTTTTTTAATTCAGCAGAGTTAAATAGACTTACCAAGTCTGCAGAGATTTTTAAATCCAAAAACAGCTGTTACTAGCACAATTTATTCACCACTGTGAAATAAATGTCCAAATCCTGGCTCGAATGGACCATATGATGCGGACTGAAGGGTGTTTTTGTCCTCAGTGCAACATGAGAGTGACTTTTGTGTAATCCATAGGGGAGGTTGCTAGTTCAGATTCATTTCAAAGAAACGACTTGCTGGTAACAAAACTATTTTAATATCGGATTTAAAAACAACTATTTACAATCTTTAACAAACACTACTTTAATTCACTTAACTATACTTGCTGAATAAATTTATGCTACCTTCCAAGCAAAAATAACTTAACTTTCACGGGATACAATCCAAACGCGTATTTTACGGTCTGGTTTTCAGAGAAACGCGCAGTCCCAAATTTCACGAAAGGCGGTAGCTTCCGTAACCACACTGCTGCGTGTCTTACTCAACTACTAACTGCGCGCGATTGAGCCACAGCTTAACTACAACCAGCTGTGACTCTCTCCGGCGGCGCCTTTGATTTCCCGAACGATACGGTTTGACAATTATGATGGATGTTTGGGTGAGAACACAGTATGGGACTAAAAATATTTTTATGTTTTTTATTTTTCTAGACAGTACCGGATTCACTAATTTTAAAAAGAATGTAACAAAATTGTAGTAAATAAGTCTTAATGTGTCGCAAATATATTTAAAATATTAAAATATGGTAATTGTCTAGAAAGTTGCGGCAACTCCGATTTTGATGAAATTTGGTATACGGAGGTTTTTGGGGCGCTGATCACGAATCTCAAAGATTGATGAAAAAGTATTAATTATATAACATTTTTTTTTGTTCTTATCATCTAAGCTTGCAACCCACTAGGTGTCTATGACGAGTAACTGCAAATTTAACATCTTGGGCTCCCCTACATGTACACTATATTATACAGTCGTAGAAAAAATGTAAATTAAAAAATGCTTAAAAATTATCAAAAACCGTTGCAGTTTAATAATTTGACTAAACACGTTTTACTTAAAATTAACCTCAGTATTTTTTACAATACACCATTTTAAAGGTAACAATAGGCTTTTTTTATTTAAAATCATATATAGCTAAATGCACAAAAAACGTTATAACAAGAAATTAAAAAGATATAAGGAAAAATTTTTGAAAGTAGCAAATGTGAAGAACCTTATCTTACTTATAAATGGTCTTAGAATGTCTTACAATAAACCGTTTTAGAGGTAATTGTTTTCTCTTTCAACTGAATATACCCTTGTCTCTACCTAAAATTGCATAGAAAACAGTTACAGAACATTGTTTGCGAAAAAATGGGTAAAATTGCCGAAAATAGGATAATATTTTTTCTCTGTAGCAATGCCTATACCTAAACCCCAACGAAAAAGTTGGAGAGCAAAATACGAAAAATAAAAATAGAAAACGCGTTTTTCGTGTTTTTTTTGCTTCGTTTTTTGATCATATTTTTGTCAAAAATAGTTTTTTTTCAATTCAAAAAGCGTCATTGGATGGAAAATGTAAATTCCTACAACTTTTTTCTCGACTACTACCTGAAAAAAGTGCAAAGTGTTTGGCTAACCTCAAAAAAGTGAAAACGGGCTGTTTTCACCCCGTTCTTAAAAACGCACTTCGCGGTTTTTGGGGGCCCATTGACCATATGAAACAATAAAACCCCTTTAATGCTGCAGTTCCTTTTTAAAGTATATAATTAATAGCCTACAAGGAAAATGTAAAGGAAACTATTTAAGCTTCTTGCGCCCGTCGTGGTATTTCTTAAAAAGAAAAGTTTGGAAATGTATTAAGATACACAAAAATACCCTAATATTATCGGTTACAGTTTACATTACACATTAAAAGCAATCATACAGAGGAACAAGCTTCTTGACAAAAAAACAATCGGTGGCCGCTTGGTTACACAAATAGAATAATAATTATTATAACTACCTATACTGTGTTACTATAAATTGAGAAAAACACCTGAACAACAAATGTATTTCAGTGCTTTAAAAAGTCATGTAACCCTAGTCACCACAACAAAAAATGTATTTTATTCGTTTAAAACTGCAGTAACCAGAGTTACTTACTAGCTATTCATTATCAGTTTATAGTGACCAAAGTAGAGTACTACATAAGATGCATTAAACAAGTAAGCCCTACATGTCTACAGTTACTAAAATTACTTTACTTACCTTCTAGGATCTGAAGGAAATCTAAACAAACTCTTTTTAGAATTATAATAATTGTTTTTGCAATTCGCTGCAGCGCATACATTACCACGTTTAGGTATTTCCATTATAAATACCGTACAAAAGTACAAACACACACACACACACAAACACGACAAAGTAAAATATAATTAAATCTTAACTGGGACGACTCTGTACTTCACCTTGAAACGACAGTACGAAACTAAAATCAGGCCAGGGTAACGTACTGCACTGCCCTGGTTTGATAGATTCTCACCCATATCCCGAGAATTTACGAGTCTTTCCCGAAGTGAGAGTGTCCTAGCCGGTTATTTTTCAGCCGTGATTGAGCGATGACGTTTTTGCCCTGGTACGGCGAGGAGCCAAGGGGGAAACGTCTCCTTGGTAACTAGCTGTAAAAGCATTGAATGCGTGATTCCAATTGGTGCGGCATCATAAACAAAGGAGAAACTGTTTTACTTACAGTCTATTTTTAGAATATATGTGTCTTTTTAAATATTTTATTAGATTTAAATTTATTTGGTTTATTTAAGGAATGTTGGTGTAGAGCGTTAAGGTGGGTTTACACTAGAATGTTAAGGTGTGTCTACACTATATTATGAATTTGAATATTTGTTTAAAAGAAGACTCTGTTGATAGACTTCATTGTTGGGTGTTTCCCCAACAATTTTTGTTATTACAACAGTTACATAAATGTTTCAATAGTTTTATTTTTCTAGTTCGAATTAAAATAAATCTTTCTTTTAGGCCATAACTGCATCTAGAACAGAAAGTTCCATCTTATTAAAGAATGCATTTAATTTAGTATTTAATTTAATGTATAGATTCTTTGTTCACTTTTTATTTAACATAGCATAAAAATCTAATTTGAGAGATTGTACACATTGAAACTAGGCCCCTCATATAATTCTATTTATTTTTGTCATGTTTGTAAGCAGGGTCGACCCTATCGGGGGCGAAAACGTGCACCACACGTGGGCGACCAAATTTAGGGGCGGCCAATTTATTTTGACCAATAAAAAAAGAAATTATTCAAATACCGAATATTTGAATACTTCGAAGAAAAAAGTATTTGAATACTCGGTATAAAATATACAAATTTGAAAGTCATATAATTTTTGAAACACCATATATATATATATTTCTTTTTAATATATTAAGATATGAAAAAAATGTTAACGCATGTTCTAAGCTAATGGACAAATACTCTAAGATAACCCAAACTACAAATCATTACGGCGATGCGATTATCCCCTGGTAAGTAAAAAGAGCATTCAGAAAAAAATATATCTTCGCCACTGATAACTTTTTTGGTAAAGAAAAAACCGTCCCGAGATAAATGTCAATATATTTTAAAAATTGTAAAAAACAACTAAAATCTTTAATACAAAATATAAGGTGCTTACGGAAACTTTAAAAGTTTACGAAAACAAAATTTAATAACATATGCGACGCTACTGACGCGTAATAATTTTATTCAAAATAAAATTCTAATATAATTTTAAAACAATACTTAGAAACATTTTAAATTATTTAAAAAAATGACCGGTGTGATAAACTGTTTAATACAGGAAGGGCAACGTTAAAAAAACAATGTTACAAAAAATATATCTTTATAAATGAAGCAGATATCGTAAATCTGGATTCTTTTTAAAAATAATATATATATTATAGAATAACGCTATATAACAAAAAAAACCTAATAAACAAAAAAGTATTTTTTTTGTAAAATGTCGCTCTTGACAAAGTTTTTGTTATAAATAGGACTTTGGTATAAATAGCAATCTTTTTAACAAATAAACTTTCTACAAAACGGTAGAAACCGCATGTTGCTATTGCATTTTAATTAAGATTAATAACGATTTGAAATTTACAAAAAAATCCCAGTTGCAGATGAATTGAGTACCAGTTTAATATGAATTTGTGGCTAGGCAGCGGATTTTCAAAAACCGAGTGGCGTTCAGTAAAGAATCAAAGAGACTTAAAAAGGGTTTAAACTTGATTCTCCTTTTTATAAAACAAGTTGCTAGTGCCCCCTTAACTTGGCGTCACGTGATCAAATTATGTTTAAGCAAAAAGGTAGTTTAAGTGACTTCCTTTTACCCAAATTTTACTCGATTTCGATATCTTGTTTTATTCCAAAGATAAAGAGGTAGGCAGACTTTTCATATCCTCAGTGTAAATATTTTCCATAGTATAGCCTTTACCCTAAGGCTTTTGGTAAGTATTTTTTTAATGGTTTATTTTATAGGTTAAAAAGAAACTTTTAGAGTTCATTTTTACCCATAAAATAAATTAGCTTTTTTCTCAGGCTTGAGTATTCGCTAAGTTTATTTTTAGCTTTTGCTTATGTGATTATAATATTTGTTATACAATATTGGTTTAAACTGGAGTTACCATGGATAACATTATTTTTGGTAAAAACTTTTTTTCTCGGTAATTCTTTATATAAATTAACCAACAACTACAATTTATAATTTCTTGTCTTTTAAAATATCAATAAATATATTAAAAAAAATTGTTATTTGTTAAAAAATATTTATAAAAATATATTAAAATAAATTTCAATACATTTAAAGCAAAATAAGATATTGTGGCAAACGAAAAACCTCATCTGGGGTACGTTAATTGCTCAGGTGGGGTTTGGCATTTATAGCAAAATTACTTGAAAAAAAATATATAATTATAATTAAAACCAGATAAAATACAACTAAACCAGCTAATAATATCATAGAGTAAGGAAATTATAAGAGTTATCATGGAATAGCCGATTTAAGGACAGGTCATGCGAAAACTCCCAATATAATTTTATTCGTTTCTCGTTGAAATACCGCCAGTTAGTCATTTCAGTAAGCTTACGTGTCTCCCCACCGCTGATGTTACACGAGGCGAGGCTTCGACCGACGCATTTAAAGTGTAAACTGGAAAATGACAAGCCTGCCGCCAAGCCTGCCGCAAAAGCGGTACGAAAATTTTAGCATGCTATGGTTTCTCTTATCCGTAGGTATGTTACTTTATGATAATATACAAGGCAGTAGTGTGTAAGGCGTATATTTCTTTCTTTATACCGGGTGTCAACGAATCTATTAGACAAGCCATAACTCTTAGAGTATTGGACATATCAAAATGGAACTTGGTATTAGCATAGAGTAAGGAAATTATAAGAGTTATCATGGAATAGCCGATTTAAGGACAGGTCATGCAAAAACTCCCAATATAATTTTATTCGTTTCTCGTTGAAATACCGCCAGTTAGTCATTTCAGTAAGCTTACGTGTCTCCTCACCGCTGATGTTACACGAGGCGAGGCTTCGACCGACGCATTTAAAGTGTAAACTGGAAAAATGACAAGCCCGCCGCCAGGCAGAACTGAGCCTGCCGCAAAAGCGGTACGAAAATTTTAGCATGCCATGGTTTCCCTTATCCGTAGGTATGTTACTTTATGGTATAAGTTAATGGTATGTAAAGAGTAGAGTTTTTGCATATTTTTCACTTTTTGGTTACTTCCGGGGTAACCGAAAATGACTCCAATTTTGAATTTTTAAATGAAACATCCTGTATATTTTGACATTTTTGAATTCTTTAGACAATTCCAAATAGAAATTGGACATTTTAAAAAGTTTTCGCGTTTACTTGATTTTTTGGAGAGTCATTTGTAGTATTGCATCTAGGTGGCTCTGATCCTTTATTTATGAATTTATTTTTAATCCGATTGTAAATAAGTTGGCATCGTTAGATTCGTCAAAAAATCCTTTCCTCGAAAAGTGCTTGTCTAAAAGGGTAGCCATTTGGGAAAAAATAGGGTTTAAAATATCACATTCTTACTTAAAATTGTGTCAGGAATCTGAAAATTTCAGAATATATAGGGTATTCCGTTTAAAAATTCAAAATTTGAGCCGTTTCCGGTCAAACCGGAAGTGACTAGAAAGTAAACAATTTGCGTAAACTCTCCTCTACTTATACAATTTACCTATATTAAATATCATTTTAATATGTCAAATACTCTGGGAGTAATGGCTTGTCTAATAAATTTGTTGACACCCGGTATAGTACTTGTGCAAAGTCAGGACTCCCTTCTAACTTTTGAGTCGATATTTTTATAAAAAATTAAGAAGTTCAGTTAGACAACATAAACTAAATATTAGGCAAGAGATGACAGACATAAATGTTAACGCGAGAGTTGCGCGCCAATAAAAAAAAAAAAATTAAAGACAAGGGGTTCCTGTGGCACATTATTTTAAAGCTCCTGAAAAGTACTTTATAACCCTAGAATATAAAGTCAATACTTTTACCTACTGCAAAATAGCGGTACTTTAATACTTACCCTAGTACCTGATTTGGATGGCCATAGTTTTGAAACTAATAAAGTTAAATATACTGAACGTGATTTATTCTAAAAGCTCTTTTAAAGATGTTTTTATTGGTAATATTAATGATTATATCTAGGGAAGGACAAAATTATATATATTTTTTACGACCGTAAAAAAATGCTGTTTTTTTAATCGTAAACATGAAGATAAAGTACTTCATTCTAGTTCACTACATAAAGTATTAAAAAAACAACTTTTCTTAACACTTAAAAGCTTTTTTCACACTTTAAATTAGTGTTTTGTTTCAATGTCTACTACAGCAAACTTAAATATCAATTTATGCAATGTAACAGTAAACGCGACATCAACTGAACCAAACGGTCAAGTTACCTTTGATTTTGTCATTATTTCCTTTAGTTCATGTTTCACTAGTTTTAAAATTTGACAGCTTGCAAATAAATTTAATAGAAATTATTGAAAATTAATGTTATTAATGAATTTAAATGAGAAATTTAAAAGGAACTTATACTGTTTTAGTTTTTTTACAAAAAGTAAGTAAATACAATTTTCTGAAATTAAATATTAAATGCATGGTTATGACGAGGATAACTGTTTCTTAATAAATAAGGTGGCTATGATTTTTTTGTTGCAATGTAATGGCTGTGATGCAAATATTTAAATTAATAAGTTTAGATAAATAAAACATGTATAAAACGATATTTTGGGAAATTTTTATACGGTCGTGGAAAAATTATAGTATGTAACACATGCATAGAGTGTCTTTTTTCCTCATGGGATTGTCGCACTCGCCTAACGGCTCGTGCTGTCAAACTTCCCATTCGTAAAAAAATATCACTTTATGCACTTGTTACATAAATTACTATTTAACGACGCACTATGTACATAACATAATATTAAGTATATTATATCACTATTGAAAATATATTTAAAAGACCTTTGAGAAAATACCAAATTAAGTATATCTACCTTTTTTGGTTTTAGGAAATATCACCATTTAAATCAAGTATTCTTAAAATTTTTAAAACTACCGCCATTTTATAGTAGGTAAAGGTACTAACTTTATATTTTAGGGTTTTAAAGTACTCGTTAGTGGCTTTGTAATGATGTGCCTCAAGCCCCCTTCCATTTATGTGTTTGTAATGGCGACCGACTCTCGGAACGACATTTAAATTATTTGTTATTTCTTGCCTACAATTTGGTGCGGAATAATTGACTTTAGACAATCACTGTATGTAGTAGTCGACAATGAGAACACCCAGAAGTTTGGAGTCAGTTTTCTGCTCTCCTTATTCCAAAATCGTCTTCTGATTAAATATTAATTTTGGAGTTGTTTACTTTGATGGTTAAACACACTTGACCATGTTGTTCTTTAATGAATAATATTTAAATCTAGAAATTGTTTAAATAGCAGATTTATTTTATTATAAAAGTGATTTACTTTTTATTTTAATATTAACTAACCTAATTAAATGTATGTTATATGCTAGGTGTTTACAATTTGTATAGATAATTTCCTTATTTTTTTTTTTTGGAATTTACTTCAGTAATATCAAAAAATTATAAATTGCTGTATATTATATGTTGACAACCAAATACAAGTGATACATTCCAACACTTACCACAAATAAACCGGATTGTATCCGTGTTAAAGTGAGCTACTGCAAGCCATAGAACCAATAGGCATTAATCAAGTAATCTGCGACAGGTTTTATCCGATAACGATGATATATCAACCAGGAGTGAACTGAATTTAAATTATAAGATACACAAAGTTATGATAGCAAGTTTTATGGTTTGTTTCACAAAACTGATATTTAAATCAGATCCAGTTATCAGTGTATGTAGGAACGAATGGCGAATATTTTATTTATTATAGCAAAATACATTTAGACACTATTCTATATCATACATTTAATGAATCACAAATACCAAGTTTTACGTTAATCTTAGATTTTGTATTTACTACTAACTATACCAAAAAACATACGCAAATAAACAAGCTCGTGTTAATGTCAAAAAATTAGGGCGCCATGTGATTTTGAATTAAATCATTAGTACTATGCACAAACAACAAAATCGTTTTTTTATAGATGCTTTACCTGAAAACAAAAAAAAAAAAACACAAAAAATACTTATAAATATTTTTTCTCAGTTAATAGCCAAATATATTTTAAATAATATTAGTTACATATACTATATTATTTTTAAAAAAATAACACCCATTAGGTATGATCTCAAGATAAATCATTTCTAAGCTCAAAAAAAAAAAAGATTGTTGTGCGTTTTCTGGTGAAATGTAGAATGGCTGTGTCTTGGTTTTGAAATGTACCGTTGTAATTAAATGCCGGAGGCTTAATATCACCGCTCCGTGCCCATCCACGTACGCCGCACCGCATTTTAACAAGTAAGGCCGCTTTCAGACGATCGACTTTTTGCAGTCGAAGTTGACAGCAAAAAGTCGATCGTTTGTTGTTGATTGTCGCTACTTGCAGTTGTCATTTAACAACCATGGAAAAAGCGATTACTTTTCACACGGGCGTTTTTTCGACTGCAACCAAACTTCTGCCGCTGATTGTCGCCGACCCCGTCGACTGACTATACGTTAGTTACAATTACAGTTGTAGTCGAAATTGGCGATAAGACGCCGATATTTTTGTAGTCAACTTCGACTGCAAAAACATGACTTTATTTGATTTCTTAAAACATTAATTAAAAAAATCCATAAAACAAAAAATATCAATGTATTCCTAAGTTTTACACTTTTTATTACTCATTAAAAAATTACTTTGTCTTGTATTTTTGTTTACAACAACTAACCTTTACCCACTAACCTAAATTTTATACGTAATAAACTAAAATAAAAGGTGACGACCGTAAACTCAAAGTTTGGGTTTAGGCTCCGATACACGTACGATTTCATTTGCTAGGCATGTTTCGGACCGTACGAGGCACGGTCGTGCTACGATGCGGGTCTTGTGGGACATCAGTGCGGTTATGTGGGGACAGACTTTTACCTATACTACACTTAAAGTTTGGAAAAAGGGAACAGAGATAAGAAAAAAAATTGTTTTATTTAAACAAAGAGATATACAAACATAAAGCAATAAACTTAGCTTGACGAAAATGCTTTGTATATTTTTGAGGACATCAAAAGTGCTTTTGAATTTTTCCGTATTAATTTGCCCCACCTTCCTCTATTACCGTGAAATCGGGCTAGGTGCGGTTATGTGTTGCCATAATTTTCTTCAAAGAATAGAAATATCCGTAAGAATAAAATTGTAAATCAATAATAAGCCCTATTAATTTTAAAGTATTAAAAAAAACGTACCTTTGAAAGCCAATTTACATGAATGGCGTCACGTCGTCGATGGTGTGGCAAATGTTACTCAATGTAAAATCCCTTTATTTACCACGTATTTGCTTATTACGAACTACAACTTATTTACCTTTAAGGGAAATAAATAGGAAAACACTCTGCAGAACTAGACTTTAAATCCCTCAACAATGCCGGATGATTACACAAAATTAGCAATAGTCTTAGCTCTGCCACATTTTAGCACAGACAAGAAAAATAACGTAAAACCGTTCCTCTTGGAAGATACCAAGGTACCTCAAGAAATAAGATTCCAAATTACATGAGACATTTAGCAATATAACGTTAACTTCGTTAAATTTTATTAAAGATTTTAATTACTTATAATCAAATTTAAAACCCTATTTTATTTTAATGGAGACAAATAGTAAAAAACAACTATTAAAATAAAATAATTCCTAATTTTAATTGTTTAAAACACTATGCGGTTTACGCTAAAATATTAAGGTATGCTAAGCACCTCCTTTCTATGTATTTTTGCAAACCCTTAATACATAAATCCCTAAATTAGAATTGCCAGTGTTCATTTTTAAACAAATTTTAGTCACGTCAGCCTTAAATTTTTAAAATGAACTAACACATCCAACTTTAGTCATATCCTTGAAAATATATATATTTTTATATTTATGAAAATAATTAAAAATAAGTTTACTTTAAAGAATAATAACGATATTATTAAAGTTATAAAACAAAAATAAAAAATCCTAATAGTCCTTGGGCCATTAATGAAGTGGACTTCATGATAACAATGCTTTTAAAACCTATTTAAGGGGATTCCTTTTAACAAGTCTACCATGAATACTCATATCGCCCCCCCAAACATGTCATTTTGAGCTCATTTTTGTAATAAAAACACTCTTATTTTTAATTTTAACGAAAAGATTGTGTCTTATAACCTATACGGACGCTATCGTCCGACAAAAAAGTGACGCGTTCGCCCTGTCCGACACCCGAAACATGTCAGTTTTAAGCCCTATAGGTTTGTGACAGTAACACTTACCATTTTTGGCACAAGGTTTAAACATCGCATGCTAAACCATTGTGGTAAACTTGTCCGTCAAAAAAGTTACGTGTTCGCCCAGTCCGACATCCCAAACATGTCAATCTTAAGCCTTATGGTTTCGTTACTATAACACTTACCATTTTTGTCATAACGTTTAAAAATTACATGTAAAACACCATGGTACACTTGTTCTACAAAAAGGGAAGCAAAAAGCTAGAGAAACGAGGTCAAATGTAAAAATTTTAGGTTTTTGGATTTCTCTTGAAAACGCTATATTCTATCGAAAAAGTACTATAGACCAAAGATGTAGATCTTAAAATTCTCTAAAAAATGATTTTTATAACTTTTTCCCTGACACTAACCAACATAATCCTAGAAAAATTTCATGGTTACAGCGCAATTTTTTTACTTTTAAAAATATACAGGGTGATGATGTGCAGGGCTGATGCTTGCCAGGTAATGATGATTAATAGATAAATTTATAGCCCTACAGGCAAAACTTTACTCGAAGGGCTCACTAGCTCTGGGCCTATTATTATTAATTTTTATACTATTAAATGGGTATTCTAGGTTTCTAAAAATAACGTCATTAAGGTCCATGGACAAGGCCTACGGGGAAACCACGTTAAAAAGAACAACGCGCCGAGTACCGTGTGGAAATCTGTGCAATGTGCGCATATCATGTAGATCGTAATTCTTATAAGCGCAATATCTGGGAAATGGTAGGTCATAAAAAAAATCACAAGAATCATTTTTATAAAGTATTTTAGGATCTACAACTTGTGTTTGTGATATTTTTTAATAAAACTGACAGTTTTTGAGAAAAATCCCAAATACCTAAAACTCTGACCATTGACCTTGAATAAGTGTCAAACCATGCATGGGATCGATGGGAACTTTTGGCACTTTATGGGTAACGGTAAACCCAGGGTTTCTACGAAAATATGGCTTTATTGGAAATTCCGTTATTTAATCCATATTTTTATGCTTAAATTATTATAAAACATAACATAATGATTTGAGAAAGTGTTAATAAAACAGGTGGTACTTTTGTCCGACAAGTTATAGTCACGAAACCATAAGGTTTAAAATTGACATATTTGGGATGTCGGACTGGGCAAACGCGTCATTTTTTTGTCGGACAAGTTTATCACAATGTTTTAGCATGCGATGTTTAAACATTGTACCAAAAATGGTAAGTGTTACCGTCACGAAACCATAAGGCTTAAAACTGACATGTTTAGGGTGTCGGACTGGGCAAACGCATCACGGACGTTAGCGTCCATATAGGTTATATTACATAATCTTTTCGTTCGTTAAAACCCTAAAGGCTCAGAAATGACATGTTTGAGGGTGGCTCAAGGATTAGAGCACCGGTTCCATATATGGCGATATGAGTATTCTTGGTAGACTCGTCAAAAGGAACCCCCTAAATAGGTTTTAAAAGTGTTGTTATCATGAAGTCCATTTCATTGATGGCCCAGGGGCTATAAGGTGGCCAGCCTAGAAACAATATAAACGGCAACATTTTTCTCTTATCAATGCCTCTTGGGCGTACAAATTGATAGCGCACTCACCTTGCAAGTGAAATATGACTTTTAGTACCTAAAATGGCACAACAAAACGATAACATTCGGTCTTTTGGACAAGGTTTTTAGAATATTGAAAATATATGGTTTTTAACTAAAATAAAATATCGTGTATATTATTTCTTGGATTTCGGTATAGACGCACGCTTTTCCTTAAGTCAGTATCTATTGCTAGGATTAGTAATTTTAAATGTGTTGTGAAACTGAAATTGCCAAAACAACAAAACAATACTATAATAAGTTTCTATTTTTCCTAATGGATTTTTATCAGTTTAAGGTTAGAAATTCAAATTTAATAAAATTATGAGGCTCTATCTAATATTTAGTATCTATCTAATATAAGTATCAATATTCTCCAATTGTCTAAGACATTGAGAAAAACACAATTATTCTTAAATAAGTATTATTTATTAAATTATAAACAGAAATTGTAGCTTGGTATCTCGTGTATGCCGACTCTCTGATTATATAGTCTAAGATCCGAATAGAAAATGTTATATAATAACGGTATTTGATGTATTTCTTTTATGCTCCAGAACTGCCCTGAACGACAACATAAGCTCCTTTTACAATTTTTTGACATTTTTTCATGTTGTAGAACCGTTCTTGATACTATTGACAATTTAGAGAACGGTTGAGCAAGGTAAAAGATATACACTAGTTGCCATAGGGTTGCCTAAAAAATTATCGTCAAGGCTATGAACAATAAAAAAATAATAAATTTTTTAGAAAAGTACGAATGCTGTAAGTTCAACACAGCTACGTCATCAACAACTAAATGTTGACATACAAAAGCATCGACTTGCCGTGTATTTTTTTATCATAGGCATCGCTTAATTGTAGCACATATTAACAAGATATATATATAGGACGTGTGCGTCTTTGTCCACAGTGCGTAGTTTAACGCCACGCCGCACCGTGGCAAAAGTTATATACGCCTATTGAAGTTTGCAAAAGTACATATTACCATGGTTACGGGCACTTATTACCTATGTTTGTTGTTTAACGCCACGCTCGTAAAACGTACCGTGGCAAAAAGTTATATACGCCTATTGAAGTTTGCAAAAGTACATATTACCATGGTTACGGGCACTTATTACCTATGTTTGTTGTTTAACGCCACGCCCGTAAAACGTACCGTGGCAAAAATTATATACGCCTATTGAAGCTTGCAAAATATAAGGTCACACGCATTTTTATAGTCATCTGTTAGTTTGGAAAATTTAACAAAAAAAACTTAATAACAATTTTTGGTACACCCTGTAAATTTTTTTCGATAGTATTAATTGGTCTGCAAATCTTTATATTTAAGCAAATTTCCAACTTTTCAAATGATGGAATACAAAGTTATAATCGTTTAAATTTTATTTACAAATACCGCTGAGCGGAAATAAAGTTTTCCCTGTGCACCCCGGACGGACCAATATACGGGCATGTTTTTAATCTGCTGAATCCAGTTTCAAGTTAGTTTGGTAGAAATTTGCAATGACCTATGTTTCGAGTAAATCCCAAAGCGCAAAAAGAAATGGTAGACATTTGTTTAGAAAGGAACTGTCATATTTTGCAAAAGTATTTGACTGGGTAATAATTGAGTTGGCAATTGAAATCATTTTTCAGTTACCGCTTGTCGAAAATGGAAGATAACTTGGGATTTACTGAGTCAGCATAAGTATGCCCAATTAACTCAGAAGAGGCGCTTACAGCCACGCTGAGCTCCTCTATAGATTACTAGCGTTAACGAACCCTGTTTTACTTCGTTTGGAGAGCGTTTATTAAGTACTGCTATTCCGTCCAAGGGTTAAGCGAAATACGATAAGGTATGGTTCTATATGGTTTTAACAAAGGTATATTACAATGTTATTCACTTATTTTTAGATAAAAATTCCTGTATGCTACAATATTGGTGGAAAAATCGTACACCTCTACCGCTACTCACTCCCAGATATTTGTGGATAGATTTCCACTCAAATCTAGTGTTCACAGTCATGTGAGATATCCTATTGTATTTCATTATAAAAAGCTTACACCAAAATTAAATAATTTTAGAATCAGAATTAAATAATTAACTACTAACAACATACATATGTACTTTAAAACCGTTTTTGTAATTTTTAGCTTCATCAGTATCGACCAAAAGTACTGCATTTTCTAAATTTTAAGTAGTCTACAAAAACTCAGTCTTGTCAAGACTTTGTTGAGGGCATGCAAAAAATTCTTTAAAGATAAAAAATTTTAACACGTCTTGTTCCACGATTTTATAAAATAAAAGATTTATTTCGGCATTTTTTTTTATTTAAGATTCTTTCTCGTCAAACTTTCACAGCACTTGTTATAAAACCACCAAGAAAACAGACTCTAAAAGAAAAATAGACAGAAACAGAGTGCTTTTCGGTCTTCTAAGCGGTTAAATTTTGATAGTCCATCCCAGACGTGTTACAGTTTCTGGACGACAATTACCCACACGACTCTACTGTAATAATTAGAAATCAATTATTATTGCTTGATAAAGCAGGAAAGGGTTCTTGATACTCTAATGAATTTAAACAATTTTGCTTTAACATTGTACTTACTGGGACTAAAAGCATACAACAAATTTAAAAAGTAATTAGAATGCCTTCTGAAGCTACTCTTAAAGAATTACATAAAAATGGAGTATAAATCAAGGATTTAACGAGTTTGTATTTAAAGTGTTGGAGTAAAGAGTCTCAGCCCTGTCTAACAAAGCATAAGACTGCGTTTTATGATTGACAAGAATATCAATAAAATCTAATCCTATTTTACAATATTTCTAAGGATATTATAATCAGATTTAAAAACCTAAATAATAAAAAAATCCATCAATATTGCTACCAGCGCTTTGGTGATAATGGCGAGAGGAATATCTCACAACTGGAAACAACCGGTCATCAATTTTTGCAAGAAATTCCACAAGCATTGAAAATTCAAAGATAATTTGAATTAAAAACATTTAACATTTATAATGTGATTAGGTATGTAAATAATCTTGACTGTTTTTTAATACAACAACAAAGTTTACGGAAAATATCTTCGTTCTAGAAAAGACAAAAAGCATTTAGCATTGGCTCACTTTGAACAATCTTGGCGTATAGATTTTGTTTTATATTTTTCTACTAGCGTGCGGAAAAGTCCACTTTTCCGCACGCATTTTAGTTTGGAAAGTGTTACTTTTCCGCACGCCGTGCGGCAAAGTTACTTTTCCGCACGCCGTGTGGCAAAGTTACTTTTCGCACGGCGTGTGGAAAAGTAAAAATAAGTTAAAAATGTATATATTCAATTGCAACACAAAAATCAAATTATATTAGGCTAAATAAATAGATGTTTTAGATAAAAATTTCATTATCTCAGAAATACGTATAAGTAAACGTCAGACTAGACTACACAAGTAGAATTCGACTTTATACCTTAATTTTTATAAATAATAATTATTTCTTATGATCGAAAGAATATCCAATAAAGGGTTAAGTAACTTCACCTAAAAGGTAAAACCATGGCAACAGAATCGCTCCATAACAACCAAGTACGAGATAATTTGTCAAAGTCAAAGTCAAATAATATTGCTGAATATAATAATTAAGTTCTTGACGATTTTAAAATGCTTGAATCAGACGACGACCTACCAAGCGAAATTTTGGAGACTGTTAAGAGTTTAGAATTTTTGCCTGAAAAATCAAAAAACAGGTATAACAAGGAATACGAAGTATTTCAAAACTGGTGTAATGGAAAAGGAGTGAAAAGCTTGAAAGAAGAAGTTTTGCTTGCGTATTTTGCCAAGCTCTCCAAGACTATCAAGCCGAATACTCTTTGGTCCAAGTATTCGATGTTGAAGAGCAAGCTTAAAATTGAAAAAGATGTGGATATCAGCAGGTATTTCAAGTTAACAGCATTTCTTAAGAAAATGAATATTGGTTTTCAACCAAAAAAGCTAAAGTTTTTACCAATGAACAAATTAGTAAGTTCCTACTAGAAGCACCTGACGAAATTTACTTAATGATCAAAGTGGCAACAATATTCGGACTGGCGGGAGCATGCCGGAGAGAAGAGCTTTGCAATTTAACTACAAATGATGTTATTGATAAAGGCGATTTTGTAATGATTAACATATCTCAATCAAAAAACCATACATCCCGATGTTTTACAATTTCAAAAGAGGTAAAAAATGGAAAATATTTGGCATTGTATAGAAAATATGCAAGTTTAAGAAAACCTAATACTAAGCATAATAGATTTTTACTCAATATAAAAAGGGAGTTATCTCAGTCCAGTGTGTGGGCATAAATTCCTTTGGCAAGATGCCAGCAGATATCGCTGGGTACCTCGGTCTTCCAGACCCTCATTTATACACAGGCCATAGCTTCCGCCGATCATCTGCGACAATGTTGGCAGATTCCGGGGAAGGCATAACCAATATTAAAAGACTGGGCGGCTGGAAATCGACTTCAGTTGCCGAAGGTTATATCGAGGAGTCCGCAAAAGAACGAACCAGAATATCAAACAAAATCTTAAATCAGAAAGACCCAACAACATTTACGACATCAGCATCCGCCTCCCAATCTGAAATATATTCTATTCAAACCGAGATACAAAGAAATCCAGGTAATGCAGAGGTAGAAAGTGGCAATACTGGGTCTACGACCACCATACCCAAGGTTTTGTCATCTGCTATAAATTTACAAAATGCCAACAACTGCTCCTTTATAATTAATATAAATAGTGATAAGATTTAGATTTAGTTTTTTTTTCTTAATATGTAATAAAAAATACAAAATACATATATTATAGACGAACTGTTTTATTTATTTTCCTAAGCTAGTAGAAAAAATTTTGTTCCTAACACTTGCGGAAAGTATTTTATCCTACGCTAGTAGAAAAATATTGTTCCTAACGTTTGCGGAAAGTATTTTTTCCGCACTCGATTGCTATCCGAACTCCGCTTCGCGTCGTTCGGCTAACTGCAATCGCGTGCGGAAAAATGATACTTTCCGCACTTGTTAGGAAAATAACTATATCGACCATCAAGAAAAAAAATTGACGTTAACGAACATGTTAAAATAGTAATAATATTTTAGATTTAATTATTTTTTAACGGTTAGAGTGACAAATAATAACACTGTAAGAACCACCAATAAGTAAGTCAGCTATTTAGTTTATTTTAAATACACCTTTACTTACCTAACCTAAAAACCACTTATAATTTACGTATTGCTCTATTTTTAGTGCAATTGAGAGTAAATACGTGTCTAAATTAAACTAAATTGCTGAAATACCTATTAGTAGTTCTTACAATGGAAGGTAATTATTTACATTTTATTTGTTTTTGTCATTCTGACAGTAACAGGTAAAAGAATTATTTAAAAATAGTAAGAACTATAATATTAGTTTTCTTTCCTATTTTTAATCGTTAATGAGTATATTAGGATAGTGCGGATATCTAAAAATACCAGCAATAAATGACGTATAGTGTTTTTGGCATTGTGAAAAGTTTACTGTAGTGTATTTTAGTTTTAATGCTAAACGCGTTTAACTGAGTTATGCCAAAAATGACAAAAATTTAAAAAGCTTTTATGCTTTTATTCATAAACAATTTTTACATATTTGAGTTTTTGTTCTCTATACTTGTTCGTAGGAGTGGTCCATAGACTTCATCGACAAGAATTATCGTTTTAATAAAATTTACCTAATTTCACGATGCCGAAACTAGTGTAGTTGGGTTAAAACTAGGTATAACTTTTTGTTATGACAAACAGACCTTTAAAAATTTAAGAATTAAATAAGAAATAATAAAAATTAATTAAAGAATGTAAATTTGTTAAAGTATACTGGGTGTTCCATTAAAAACCCACTTGACGATAAAAATTGTGGTTTTGAGACAACTTGTATAATTACAAGTAACGTCTTTAAAGAAAGTGTATCCAAGTAAACATTTTTTATTTTAAGTTTATTTTTGTATTTTGTACAAAGGCAAAGTTATTTCGTGTTAAAATAGAGTTGAGACACCCTGTAAATATGTAGAAAAAAAATAAGAAGTAGGATGCGGTTCTAAATCCACTCCATAATGTTAGACAATAGCCAAAATTATCCAAGAACAAAGCGAGCAAACATACACAAACTAGACAAAAGTTCACACACACACTCTAGCTCGCTTTTTTGGTGAATACGCACCTTAACGACGAGTTTCCGAACGTACTTGTACGTTCTATGGTCTTCCAGAGTAGCTTTTTAGTAAAATTTTGTGCGTCACGCTCCAGGGCTTAAAGCTCTTGGTATGCTATAAAAAGTTAGTCACTGAACGCATCACTAGACAAGGAAAAAGAGATAACTTTAAGAAATTTTAAAACTTTGTTTTTTGTTAACCTTTCTTGGCTTTATAATCATAATCTCTCTAATATCTGATTTCATTTCAAACAAATAATTTTAATTCATGCTTAGTTATAAAAACTTATTTTTGACGTTCGAAGCACAAAACACAAAAACGGGCTGGTGCATGTGCATGGGAGGCAAGTGGAAAGAAAAACGTAATTAAGGTGCATAACACGGTCACTGGAACGCCATAAAGTACAACGAAATGCTCTAAAGCTACTCGGAAGCGCCCCATATGCGTCCCTGGAAAGCTACTTTTGAACTTTTGCTATTATAATTTACTTACTCTATGTTATAATCTGGCAAAACTTATGCTACGATTTTTTTTTAATAAAATGCCTTTTTTAAACATTAGTTTGGTTAGTTAATTACAGAAGGCAATATTGTCAAGCATGTTACGTGATATAGTTTTGCTTGAAAATTAAATAAACGTATTTAAGTAAATGCAATAAAAATTTAGTATACAGGGTGGCCATTTAAAAACAAATCAATGCTTATTTTGGGCACTTCCTGTCATTTCAGGAAAAACGCTTGGACACGTCAAGTTTTAATTGTATGGGGCAACTTATTTTTACTGCCGCGGGTGTTTTTCACCCTGAAATTTTATCGGTTATTATTCCATTTGGGGATTTTTACCTTTATTTTATCCCCTAGTTTTAGGTAGCTTGCTCTTAGAGGTATTTTATTATTATACATTAAAAAAAATACAAGCTATCTTATTAACGGAAATATAAGCTGAAAAATTTAGCAGTTGTAATTAAGGGGAAAAGATTCTTACTCGTCCCCTTTTTCTAGTTTTTAATATTGGGGGTGAGTCTTACCCCTGCCCGAGGTGCCAAAAAATATTTTTCTTTAAATCAAGAATTGCCGTGTCCCAGTGTTTTTCCCAAATGACCTGGAGTACCCAAAAAGTAGCTTTTTTCGTTTTTAAATGACCACCCTGTATAAAACATTTATTAATTATCTTTACAAGTTTTAAAAGCTCCAGTAAAATATTAAACCCAAAGGGGACCGTATTTCTTTCCATTTTCGTTAAAATTTTTGTATAAAATCGTTACTTTCTAAATCATAACATATTACTGTTTGACGTTCTTTAAACAGACGATATGTTGTACTGGTTTTTTTATACTTTTTAATAATTTTATTTTAGGCACTTTTTTTAGAGTAAAAAATCTTAAGCTGCTTATTTTTGATTCATTAACTCTAATATATTAAAACTCCCTTTGCCAGTATTATTTTTTAGGCACTCTCTTAACTTTTTATGTTAAAAGTTTGCAAATAAATATTAAACGGCAAAAAGTGCGTTTAAGGGGGCTAAGGTCAAATCGTACAAAAAAGCCATGTTTTCGTGATTTTTTTCTGACGACACAGTTAAAATTTATTTACTCAACCAATGTTACATTAAAGTATGACATTCGAAGAATGTTTCATCAAATTTTTACAAAAAATATTAAAAAATACGGCAATGGCAGCAATTGTTCGGACGTGTCTCGAAAAAAGTTGAATTGCGGTGCCCCTCATAACTTGGTGCTGGATCATCCGAAATCAAAAAATCAAAGTTCATTCGTTAGATAATAGTTTTCCCCAGGTAACGCTGGCGAGTTTTTTTGTTTCCAAATTTTTTCACTTTTTAGAACACTTTGAAGTGAAAAACACAATTTTGTGGGAAAAAATCGGCTAATTTGCTATTGCAAAATCAAAATTATGAACAAAAAAAAACTCGACAGCGTTACCTCGTAAATGATGTACAGAAATAGTGTTTAAAATTTCAAAATGATCGGTGCAGTAGTTTTGGAGTTATCAGGGGCACCGACTTTGAAAACGTGAGTTGTGAATTGAATACCTTACCCCCCTTAAACCAATGCGCTTAAAAAAAACTCGACAGCGTTACCTCGTAAATGATGTACAGAAATAGTGTTTAAAATTTCAAAAGGATCGGTGCAGTAGTTTTGGAGTTATCAGGGGCACCGACTTTGAAAACGTGAGTTGAAATTAAATACCTTAGCCCCCTTAAAAAAATATTATTTTTGGTTGACGAGGTATAAAAGTAATTAACAGATAATCTAAGAAAAAGATGCAACACTAAAGAAGGTGTTCAGTAACTCTACCGAAAAACTTAAGTGGTAATTCTACAATTAAAAATAAGAACAAAACTATATATAAATTTATATTTCAAATGTCTTAGTTTCTGAACTACAAAGTGGTAAAAATTGCAGAAAAAATGTTTGTATATCTGGGTATTGTTAAAAAAAACTCTGACCAAGAAAACTTGTTTTTTAAACTTATTATACTATACTTAAACAATCACTCAAACTTAATACGCATTTTGTAAATAAAAAAAATACTAGTAGGGAGAGATAGGGCATTGACTAGCCACCACCACCGGTGGAGCTTATTATCTCAAGATCTCTGACGTCAGAGCAATTATTTAGGAATCTTGCGCAACTCCATATTTAGGGTACTGCGCCTGCGTCTCTTGTGCAGGGCGTGGCCACGGGCCTGTCACCTGTCAAATGTCAAATGCCAAATGTCAAATGTCACTTGTCAAATGCCACATGCCAATATTATACGTGACGTCATTTCGTACGGCCCTAGACCTGACCTGACAACACCGGGGTGAGGCGTGCGGGAGACGGCGCGGGGGAAGGGTAATTAATAAAACACATTGTATATATTATTTTTATTTAAACCACATTGTACATTGACTCTTAGCAATTTTATATACAAGTTTAGATAGTAATACACTACAAGCTACAGCAATTATTTATGGAAGTATTAATGTACTCCTTGCATTTTACCCAAATAATATTTTCTGAACATACGCCTACTTCAACCAATCAGAGAGCCGTATTTTTCTTAAGCCGTTATTATTTTTAACCAATCAGAGAGCCGTATTTTTTCTTAAGCCGTTATTTTTAACCAATCAGAGAGCAGTTTACCCTAATAGATGGTTTCTGAACGTACCCCTTGTAATTTCAAGGTCAAAGCATACGTCAACAATAACAAAGATAGCTGCAGTTAGATAATAAACGGTAAAAACAGTGGTAACTAAATAAAAAACAGTGTTTCTGGTAAAGCATTTATTATAAAATAAAAAAATACATACATTGTTGTCATATTTCTAAATAATTCTTAGAATAATACCTTATAAAATAAATAGCAGTGTTTACAGTAAAGCAATTATTTTTAAATTAAAAAATACATTGTTGCCATATTGCTAAATAATTCTTAGAATAATACCTTATAAAATAGGATATTTAATTATAAACTCGGCATATATTTTGGTACGTGGTCGTATTTTATCTCCTAAAAATAAAATATAATCATTTAAATTTAACTTCTGGTGTAACAACTCGCTTGGTTTTTCATATGCTGTTGCGTTTATATACGTTTTAACAGGTGTATCGATATTGACATATTCAATAATTCCACTTGTAATGGGAAACCTGTAGTAATCAAATTTTGTGCCATTTATTAAAAGATGTTTTGACAAACCCTTTTCGCAAACCAACATAATATTCATGTAGCCATACAAGTTGTTTTCGGGTTTATCCTTTACACCATCTTCTGTTTTAAGCTTTTTGCTAAATGATATGGATGAGTTAAATTACGTCCGAACTTGTCGAGAGTCATCTTGAAAATGATGTTATGTTACTAAATCAACTCTTTTTATTCAATAATATCGGCTTCCTTTAACTCTTCAATAATACTCATAATCTCATTTTGATGGTTATTATTACCCACTTGCTTGCTAGCCATTAACAATCTTAATCTATCCACAAGCTCATTCGGATCATCCCAGTAAATATAATCAGTTTTATTATTGTTAAATATTTTATGTTGAGTATCAATTGGTAAACCATAGCCTTGAGGATTTTGTGCTCTTGTAATTCGCAACTCTTTATCGCGTTCTTTTTGTTTTCTTATTCGCTCCTCTTTTATACGTTCGAGTAACGGTTTAATTGTTAACATGTACTTGACACCTCTGTTGCCAACATGCTGTTCGTTTTCATTAAAGTTTCTCTTACTAGCATTCGTTAGCAAAACCAATTTTGCAAATGCTCGCTCGTCTAGTGATGTAAATTTGTTTTTTAACGGATTGGTCTTGAATATAAGTTCATATAGACCAGGAGTTCCAATAAATTTTTCCCCTTTAACATAAATATCTGGACCGTTAAATTCAAGTCGAGAATCACCGAAAGTTAGATGATCAGTAGCCATATCATGTTTTAAATAGTTTCGATCGTACTCGTTTTCCGTATCTTTTATAAAACCTTCCACATATTTTCTAGGTAGCGGATCATACTGATCTAGATATTCTCGAAAGGATTCTTCCGGAATACTATCAATCTGAACAGGATTTAATTGTGGGTCGACTCTAAAGTCATCATCAAAGTAACTTTCTTCAGGTTGGTGCTCATAGATAGTTCTGTTTAAATCAGTTTCCTCTGTTTCGCCTTCCTCCATCATTTGTTCATCTTCCGACGGCTCATCATCCATATATTCTTTTTCTTGTTCAGCTATATCGTCTTGTTTTTTAACGGGACTGGCAAAGTTAAGAGGAGTTCGTGCTTTCTTTATTACTGTATGAGTAAAATTTTCGCTTTGACGTCTTTTTAAGGACTTTGGTATAAATGGTTGTCTACCAGATTGAGTGTTTTGTATTGATTTGGATATTATTTTTGCCAAAGGTTTATACGTATTTTCCAATATAACAGCATTCTCATAACGACCAGCTTTTATTGAATCATATAATTTTTTTACACTACGCGAATGTTTATCAAGGAGTTGAAGAATGTTTGGATCTTCTTGCAAACTCCGCTTATCTTCTGAGCGCTGATCATCATTCGTGTCGAACTCTAGCTCGCCATTCTCACGTTGCTGCTTCTTTAAAAGCTGGTATTTTTTCGAATACTATCGGTAGCTTCATTTATTTTACGTCTCACACACCGAGAGAAATTTCTAGCAACCATAATTAAAGTTTTAATAATCATAACTAAATTATCTCAGTTAAATAGGGGACAGATAAGATCAGTTAATGCCATAATTAAAGTTGACTTTCTACTTCCAAATTAGTTACTATAACTAAGTCGGTTTAATAACCGAAATGTTAGCGACCATTGATAGATATCAGTAGTGTGGTTATTAAAGTCGTCTAGTTACCGCTGTTAGTCCATGACATTATGGTTATTAAGTCATTTACTTTTCACTGCTCAAGGGACTTAGTTGTGACTGATATTTAATCTTATTATCAGTATTACTCTATCAACATTATGATCACTATTGTAATGTTAATTGACTTAACTAAAGAGCTTTTGTATGGTTATAATTTTCAGGACTTGGGGTAATACCTAAGCTTTAATTAAGGTAGCAAAAAATGTAGCTTGCTGTAATATATAAGCTTTAGTTATTGTTGTATATAGGCTTTAGTTGCTTTAGCAAATAAGTTCTAGTTCCTGTAGCAAATTACATTTATAAAAATCTACAGGATGTCTCACAATTAGTATTTTTCTGTATCCAGCTAACGGCAAAAATTATTTAACTTTAGCTTTTTACGAGAAATCCTGTAAAAAACAATGTATATTAAGTGTATGCTGTTTTTAAAGCGTTTTAATTTTTAAGGGTTACCGAGAACACACAATATACCATGTATCTATAGCGTGTCTTCGGAAGTTCTTATTAAATGGGAAACCTTTTTATTATTAACTTTACGAAAAAAGTGCCTCTTCATAAAAAGTCCTGCTTGATGCGAAAATACATTTCCACAAAAATATTTAAAGGTTGAATGTATACTTAAAAATGACTTGTTTCCAAATTAAAAAAGGGTTATATCCTAACTACGGAATCAAACTTTAAAGGATGATTTCTTATGAAATTTTATACAGAAAAGTTCCTATAAACATACCTCCGGAGTTGCTTCGTTTCTGAGATACAGGGCGTTAATTATTTTTCTGTCTGTTTTTTTCTAAGATCTTAAATACGAAGCCAGATACAAAAAAATGTACTACGCCAAAAAGTTGTATTTTTACTTGCTTTATAGAAAAAAAATATAAACCGTATAAAAAGCCAGTGGCGTAGATTTTTCTCCCAATAATATTGGCTGTTGCGCCCACTGTAAGCCACTGGCTTTTTATGTAGTCTTTATATTGTTTTCCCATAAAGCAACTAAAAGTAAAACTTTTTAGTGTAGTACATTTTTTTGTATCTTAATATTTAAAGAAAACGGACTTTTAAAAAAATAATGAACGCCCGGTATCTCAGAAACGAAGCATCTCCGGACATATGCTTATAGGAACTTTTCTTCATAAAATGATATAAAAAAACACCCTTTAGGAACTTTTCTTCATAAAATGATATAAGAAAACACCCTTTAAAGTTTGGTACCGTAGTTAGCTTATTTTAATTTGAAAACAAGTCATTTTTAAGCCACCCTGTACATTCAACTTTCAAATATTTTTGTGGAAATGTTTTTCTCATCAAGCAGGACTTTTTATGAGGAGACATTTTTTTTGGAAAAGTTAATAATAGAAAAGTTTCCCATTTGGTAAGAACTTCCGAAGACACGCTGTATAAAATACTTCGCAAATTTTAACTTTTTTATTTTTGGGAAAATAATTGTCAGAACTGTGTAAAACAAAAAAAATTGCTACATTTACGTATATAAGAATGTAATCCTAGTATACTTAGTGCTACATACTGTTACTACAGGGAAAAATAAAACATTTGATAATATTTATATTTATTTTATTTTGTCAAAAAATTATCAAAAAACCACACTCTTTAAACAAGGCCATAGCCAGAGCAAGGGGAGCTAGTCAGGACTAAGCATTGCTAAAAAATTCTTGAGCATCTACTAGACACTAAAAATAAACTACAAAAATGTAAAGAAAAAGTTGAAACTTTCAATATATGTATAGTTTCTTCCCTAATAAAGACCGTTCAATAACAAATAAGCTAGTTTTAAAAAATGTCTATAAATACTAATTTTACTACATATATTGTCAATATGTATTATCCTTAGCTTAAAATCCACTACAGTCTTCGTGTTACTTACACATTAATTTATATAACTAAAGGAATACATTTCGACGAGATCAAATGAAAAATTAAATACAATAATAGCAACCTTAGTACCTAATAGGAAACGTTTTATATATTTATATAAAATACAGGTTCATACAGCTGTTGATGTATAACTAGGGTTTACTAAGCCGTATTTTATTATAACTTAA